>PIJE02001686.1:30758-45758 GCA_002895965.2 Coryphaenoides rupestris
TGTTGATAGGGAAATTAGATTAAGATCTTATTTCATGTAATGATATATAATATATAATACTAATTTGCATGTATTTGTTTGTTGATTAATTTTGATATGTTTTTCTGCATACCATTTGCAAACTATCATGTCTTCAACCAGTTGTGCATCAAGCAATAAAGAGTTCCTGTTCTAACTCTTTCTCTCTCTCTCTCCTCACACACACACACACACACTCATTTCTCTCCTACTCTCACTCCTCTCTCTCCCTCTCGCGTCTCTCTCTCTCTCTCTCGTCTTCTCTCTCATCTACTTCTCTCTCTCTTCTCTCTCTCTCTCTCATCTCTCTCTCTCTCTCTCTCTCTCTCTCTCTCTCTCTCTCTCTCTCTCTGCATGTGTTTAGGGTGCTCCTTGCGTAGGATACGGTTACAGCGCTGTAAGGTTGATGTGGTTACGGGGGGACTGAGAGGTGATGCGGCGAGGGAGGAAGAGAGAAGCATTATGTATGTGAGGGACGTGAGGAAGGGGTGGCGGCGTGCGTGGATGGTGTAGGGGTGGAGGTAGGCGGGAGCGCGGTGGCAGGATGTTTGTTTTTCCAATGAGCCATGAGGAGGGCGGGTGGCGGCTGTGATGGAGGGAGGTGCAAAAGTGGCTGTGTGTGTTGTGGATGTTGCCCTTGGTTGTGCTGTGTGTGTGTGTTGTGTGTGTGGTGTGTGTGTGGTGTGGTGTGTTATGTGTGTGTGTTGGGCCGGGGCGGATGACTGATGATGAATGATAGCTGAAACACAAAAGCTTATTTTCATCCCATTACATAATTGTTTTTGCACATATTCTTTTTGTAACTTTTGTGTGTGTGTTGCTGGTGTGCTGTGTGTGTGGCAGCGGGGAGTCTAAACAGCACACCACATCAAACAGCTACGCACACACACACACACACACACACCACACACACACACACATCAACGCACCACACACACACAGAGGACATCACATCAATGCCCACACACACACATCAACGTACACAAACATCAACGCACACGACACACACACACACCACACAACACACAACAATCACACCACATGTGCTAACTGGAAGCGTGTTTACATGCAGGCTATGAGGGGAGCTTCCCTCAGCACCACAGGGGCTTTCCCCACTCCCAGCTCAAATAAAATACCTGGTTCACACACACACAGACCACACACACACACTACACACACACCACACACACACACACACACACACACACATCCACAACACACACACACACACACACACCACACGCTTAACTCGTACACTGCTCCTGCTCCCGGCCCCTCCCTCCCCTCTCTCTGTGTGCTATCTTATGCCTCAGTGTTGTTCTCAGACAGCCCCAGGAGGAGAGCAGGTAGCTGAAGGTGCTGCAGCCTCAACCTGGGAACCGCGGGCCGTCTGCCTGCCAGTCTGCCGCTGGACGAACCTCCGCCTCTGCGATTCCCCTGTGAAGGAGATCCTGCTTAGTCCAGCTTTCACCGGTTTTTGCGTAGTTTATGAGGAAACAACCCACACCACACACACACACACACACACACACACAGCAAGATGTTGAGTTGTGACCCAGGGTCTGTGTGTGTTGTTGAGATGTTACCACCCGCAACGCAGGCGTTCCATCCTTCCCTACCCCGACCCGGGCTTCTGCTTTGCTTGCTTCTGGTGGACCCAAACCACGACATTGGAGTTGTTTAACAGAAAGGGCACCAACTCCGAAGCGCTCTGCGTGGTTCTGAGTGCTCTTGGAGCTGTGTTGTTCCAAAGCGTGAGTTGTGTGTGGTGTGTTGGTGAGCGTGTATTGTTGTGTGTGTGTGTGCTGATGTGTGTGTGGTTGAATGATATCGGCTGCGTGTTGTAGTTTGGTTTTGTGTGACGTGTGTTGTGTTGTTACGTGCGAGTGTGTTGTGAGTAGTTAGTCTGTGTGCGTGTGTGTGTATGTGTCACTGTGTGCATAGCGTCAGTGTTGCTGTTACTGAAGTGTGTGTGAGTTACTGTGTGAGTGTGTGCAGTCTATGTGCAGTTAGTGTGGATTACATGTGAGTGTGCGTTGTGTGTGTTTGTATGTAGTCGTAGTGTAGTATTGTGTGAGGTGTGTGAGTTACGTGTGAGTGTAACATGTGTGCAGTTAATTTGATACGTTACGCGTGAGTGTGGTGTTTGTGATTATGTCGTGTGAGTTATGTGATGAGTGTGTGTGTTGCTTACTTGTAGTGTGTGTTGAGCTGCGCGTGAGTTTGTGTGCGCTTACGTTGTGAGTGCTGTCTTGTTATGTGCAAGTTGTGTGGAGTTTACGTAGTAGTGTGTGTGAGTTTACGTTGTGAGTGTGCTGTTGAGTTCTGTTTAGAGTTATTGTGTGCAGTTCAGTGTGCGTTGTGTGTGTTTTGACTTGTTACGTGCGTGAGTGTGTGTGTCGTCGAGTTTACGTGAGTGTGTGTGAGTTTTAATGTACGTTCAACGCGCTCGAGTGTGTGTGACGTTATGTGTGTTTGAGTTATGTATGAGCTGTGTGTGTGCTTACTTGTTGAGTGTGCGTTGAGTTGCGTGTTTGAGTGTGGTAGTGAGTTATGTGTGTGCAAGTTATGTTATGAGTGATGTGTGTGTGCTTACTTGTGGTGTGTGTGAGTTGCGTCGTGCATGTGTCTGTGGAGATTATGTGATTGTGTGGAGTGTGCTGTGAGTTATGTGGTGTGAGATTGTGATGTGTTGTTGTGAGTTAATGTACGTTACGGCGTGCGTTGAGTGTGGGTGTGAGTTATGTGTGTTGCAGTATGTATGAGTGTGTGCCTTGTACGTACTTTGAGTGTTGCCGTTGCCAGTTGCGTGTGGAGTGTGCATGTGAGTTATGTGTGTTGAGTTATGTATTGAGTGTGTGTGTGTTACTTTTATGAGTGTGTATTTGTGTGAGTGTGTGTGAGTTTGACGTGTGAGTGACCTTGTGACTGTGTAGTGTTGCGTGAGATTGTGTGTGAGTGTGTGTGAGTGTGTGTGAGTTATGTGTGTGTGAGTGTGTGTGAGTTATGTGTGTGTGAGTGTGTGTGAGTTACGTGTGAGTGGATGGAATAGACCCTAACCCTAGGGACTCTGGACAGACCCTAACCCTAGGGACTCTGGACAGACCCTAACCCTAGGGACTCTGGACAGACCCTAACCCTAGGGACTCTGGACAGACCCTAACCCTAGGGACTCTGGACAGACCCTAACCCTAGGGACTCTGGACAGACCCTAACCCTAGGGACTCTGGACAGACCCTAACCCTAGGGACTCTGGACAGACCCTAACCCTAGGGACTCTGGACAGACCCTAACCCTAGGGACTCTGGACAGACCCTAACCCTAGGGACTCTGGACAGACCCTAACCCTAGGGACTCTGGACAGACCCTAACCCTAGGGACTCTGGACAGACCCTAACCCTAGGGACTCTGGACAGACCCTAACCCTAGGGACTCTGGACAGACCCTAACCCTAGGGACTCTGGACAGACCCTAACCCTAGGGACTCTGGACAGACCCTAACCCTAGGGACTCTGGACAGACCCTAACCCTAGGGACTCTGGACAGACCCTAACCCTAGGGACTCTGGACAGACCCCAGTGGTTCCCCTGGTGGTTCAGGAATAGAATGAACAGCAGACAAAGTGTGAAGTGGAGTGAAGTCAATTTTAGTTTTGTGCAACTGTCCTTAATGACAGTTACAGTCGAGAGAGAAAGAGAGAGAGAGAGAGAGAGAGAGAGAGAGAGAGAGAGAGAGAGAGAGAGAGAGAGAGAGAGAGAGAGAGAGGGAGAGGGAGGGAGGAGAGAGGAGAGAGGAGAGAGGAGGGAGGAGAAGGAGAGAGATAGAGGGAGGGAGAGAAGGGAGAGAGAGGAGGAGAGGAGAAAGAGAGGGGGGGGGGGGGGGGGGGGGGGGGGGGGGTGGGGGGGGGGGGAGAGAGGAGAGAGAGAGAGGGAGAGAAGAGGAGGGAGGGGAGAGGGAGGAGAGAGAGAGAGAGAGAGAGGAGAGAGAGAGAGAGGAGAGAGAGAGAGGGGGGGGGAGAGAGAGCGAGAGAGAGAGGAGGGAGAGAGAGAGGGAGAGAGGGAGAGGAGAGAGGAGGGGAGAGAGAGAGAGGGAGGGAGAGAGGAGAGAGGAGAGAGGGGGGAGGAGAGAGAGGGGAGGGGAGGGGAGAGAGGAGAGAGAGAGAGGGGAGGAGAGAGAGAGAGAGAGAGAGAGAGAGAGAGAGAGAGAGAGAGGGAGGGAGAGAAGGAGAGAGAGAGAGGGGGGGAGAGAGAGAGAGAGAGAAGGAGAGAGAGGGAGAGAGCGAGAGACAGCGGGAGACAGAGGGAGGGAGACAGCGGGAGACAGAGGGAGGGAGCGAGGGCGAGAGAAAGCTCCAGAGAGAGGCGTCCGTTGTTTTTCCGTTCTCATGCAACACCTCGCCACACACACGTAAATCTCCCGCCTACTTAACTACCAGCACTAAAACATGCCGGCTGAGGCGGCCGGTGGACGGGCCGGCGGGCGGCATGTGAGGTCTGAGACGTCCTCCTCACGGCCAGCCGCCCGCTCGGCTTTTATGTCCGGCGGGGAGGACGCAGGGGAGTGGGAGCGTGGGTTCAATTCTGTGGGAAACACATTGTTCCGTGTTCTTTAACTCGGTCACGGTTTGAAACGAAAACGAATATCTGCCGCTGCCCACGCAGCCATCAATTCGCTCCTCGAGGAACACGGCCTAATATTTTGATAGTTCTTCATTCCTTGGCAGGCGTTGTGCTCGGTAAACGTCACGTCGGTGTGTTTGCGTGCGCGTCTGCGTGTGTGGGTCTCTACTTTACTCTATCAGAATGAGTTCAGGGTTTTCTTTCTCTTCCTTCACTCTCACTTTTTCTCTGTTCTTCTTATTTATTGTTCATGTCCCCCCCCCCCCCCCCCCCCCCCCCCCCCCCCCCCTCACTCCTATTTGCAAGAAGAAGATGCTAAGTTGTGATTTGGGCTGATTTACAAGCTAGAGCGTACGGTTAAATAAGAGCCGTCTAAGACAGATGTGTCTCTGCAGCGGGTTTTATGATCCCGCCCTGGTTCCAAACGGTTCCGTGTTCAGCCCTTCTCTCTCTGTGTGAAATAAAATCCTCGACATGGTTAGTAATTCACTGCTCAGGGGGTTCTCTCCATTTATAACCGTTGTGCCACATGACTCAAACACGGCAGCCAAATCAAACCTTCAACAGTAATCTGCGTTCGCAAACCAACGCCATGCGCAGCTGTTCTACAGGCCGGGGCTTCTCCAAGCTGCTTTTAGCCGCGTTTCCGGCAAAACTTAGCGAAACTTTTAGTCCCAGGAACTGCTTTACAGGAACTAAAAGGTTTCTTCAGCCTGTTGCTCTCTGCATTTCCACCACAGTCTAAAGACCAATGAAGGTCAGGCAAATTAGTCCGCTGACCTGTGAGAGCCAACCTCGCCTTAAGTTAAGTTCCTGAACTTAACTTAGCTTTAAAGGTGCAAATACCCAAACAGGGACTTAAATAAGGGGGTAAAAACGCAGCCTTGGAAGCTTCCCCACCAGGGGCCGTCCATAGGGTTAGGGTTAGGGTCCGCCCAAGTCCCTAGGGTTAGGGTCCGTCCAGAGTACCTAGGGTTATGGTCCACACAGAGTCCCTAGGGTTAGGGTTAGGGTCTGTCCAGAGTCCCTAGGGTTAGGGCTACGGTCCGTCCAGAGTCCCTAGGGTTAGGGTTAGGGTCTGTCCAGAGTCCATACAGTTACTATTTGGGTTAGGGTCCATCCAGAGTCCCTAGGGTTAGGGTTACGGTCCGTCCAGAGTCCCTAGGGTTAGGGTTAGTGTTAGGGTCCGTCCAGAGCCCCTAGGGTTAGGGTTAGGGTTAGGGTTTAATGCATGCTTTAGGAAAGAACAACAGATTCTGGTGCATAGCGGACACATAGAGCATCTCATTCACGCATTCTTTCGCTCACTAGTTCACACAGCTACTCATTTTGAAATATGCAAGTTGTTTGTGCTCAGATTCCTGATTGCTGTGTGTGTGTGTGTGTGTGTGTGTGTGTGTGTGTGTGTGTGTGTGTGTGTGTGTGTGTGTGAGTGTGTGTGTACTGATACGTCTGTGTCCAAAATTCCAAGATGATACTCAAATAAACTAGAAAACTAAAAAAATATTAGTCATTCTATTCAGAGAGGTGACTAACCCTGTGTGCGTGTGTGGATGTGTGGGTGTTTGCATATGTGTGTGTGTGTGTGTGTGGATGTGTGGGTGTTTGCGTATGTGTGTGTGTGTGTGTGTGTGTGTGTGTGTGTGTGTGTGTGTGTGTGTGTGATGTGTGTGTGTGTGTGTGTGTGTGTGTGTGTGTGTGTGTGTGTGTGTGTTGTGTGTGGATGTGTGGGTGTTTGCGTATGTGTGCGCGTGTGTCTGTGTGTGTGTGTGTGTATGTGTGTGTGCGTTTGTATGTACGGGTGTTGTGTGTGTGTGTGTGTGTGTGTGTGTGTCCAGCACGCGCACACACACACACACACACACACACACACACACACACACACACACACACACACACACACACACACACACACACAGTTGTGTAAATGAGGGAACCTTGTCCACTGCGCTCCGGTGCAGCTGAGCCTGATGTCTGCGGCGTTGAGATAAAGCAGTCGTCGAATGTCCCCCTGATGTTCGTATAAATATATAAATGAATATACTTTATAAATATATCACACAGTGGATGAGAGGTTGAGAACGTATACGTGGGGTATTTCCTCTTGTATTCCATCTAAGAGCCAGACAGTCTCATATTAACCCCAATCACAAGCCGACGGTGCTGGGGCTGGTGTCGATTTTTCCAAACTAATCATCCAAGTACAACAAACCGTATCGCACTCAGCCAAGCACCTCCCCCTACCAATATACTCCGACACGTCCGTCCATCCAGAGAGAGGGTGACCCCTGACCCGGCAGGCTCATGGGGGGGGGGGGGGGTGGTTCATAACGGCAGGCTCTGATGGTAACAACGCGCCTTCCCAGAGGGGTTTACTTAGCCCCCGGATGAAGGCTCATTAAAACACCCGACGAGCGCTGTGTGTGTGTGTGTGTGTGTGTGTGTGTGTGTGTGTGTGAAATGAATGAAAACCATCCGGAAACCATTTGAGATTCCAACGCCGGGAGAAGCGATCGCGTGTGCAAAGCGGAAACGACCGACAGAGTGTCTCGACCGACACGACCGACTGAACAAACAACACTCTGATCCAAAATAAAATTAGAGACTTGGAGCTGTGCGGGAAGGGGGGGGGGGGGGGGTGTGGGAGATAAGCCTCGCGTGACTCCCTGCCGCTCGGAGTTGTCCTCAGACGGGGGTCCCGAGGACACGGTCCCGTTCTTTAGTGGTGATGTTGGAGCCCTAAACCCTGACCCCCCCCCCCACCCCAACACCCTCTTCTGTCCAACTGGCTTTGATGCCGCATTTGGACTTTTGATGGACGGACTCAGACGTGGGTCAGTGGTCAGTTCTGCTCGAATAATTATGCTTCTATGCTTTTTAATTGACCATCGATCAACCATTGATGTCAATATTTATGACCCTCCTCACTGGAAATGATGTCATGTCCTGCAATATACTCGGGCCTATAATGAGAGGAATCTCTGACAGACATACGTATGTCTGACGACCTGCATGTTTTCTCGACAACCGTTCATCCGATCGACCTCGCGCTCGGCGGGCGCATCGCTCTGAAGTTGTTTGGCTGCGCGGCGGTTCGAGACGGCATCGAGTGGCACGCGTTCCCGACAGGCCACATGACTTCATCTCGTCATGACTCATGCCAATAAAGTCGGGCGCTCAAACCGTTTTGTGTTCGTATGGAGCAGAGAGCCAAGCGTAATAACTATGGCAACTCGTGAATATGTCCGCCGGTGCACAGTGTCCACCGGAATAACAGCATAATTTGCCTATAACGTGGCTTTTATATATACGGAAGGCTGTTATCACTCGGTCGCCCAGCCGGCGGGTCACCACCTCCGCGCCGCCACCCGGGGACTTTACGGCTTCATGTGCGCCGCACACGTCTCACGCGTGTGCTACCGTGTCGCTAGCCGCATGCTACGAAGGGTTAGAACTGGAACCAGAGAGAATCCAGCTGAGGCGGAGGAAGTGAATAAAAGTAGTTATTTCCCAGTTGTACCGCACAGAATTCACAACACTTTAATTTCCTTGTTGTTGTTACATTTGTATTTTCTTAGTGAAGACGAAGCCTGTGCCAAGCCCTCATAAGAACTTAACAGTCCCTGACAATCGTGCAACACGTTTGAAAAGGCGCCCCGGCTCTGTTTCCGTCAGCCCGCTGAGTCCATATCCGCCGTCTTAGCGGAGCGTGGAGAACATGTGGCGTCGCTGCAGTTATTAGCAGAAAATAAGCGTGGGCTTGATTATAAATACTGTTTCACCGGTCTGGGTGTTTTTTATATGACGCGTTTTTTTTTAAACATGAAGTGGATGCTGGTGTGCGGATAATCTGCAACAGCTATTTATCACGGAACTGAATCCAGCCGCTGTGATTCCAGTCAAAGATTTTCTTCCAACCTCAATTAGTGTGACTCAAAAGGACCCCCAGAGACAACCAGGGGACCACCGAGGGACCACCAGGGGGTCAGGGGGGATGGATGAGGACACATGGTCTTGCTTCCTTTATATTTATTTCTAACGTCTGCCAAGGTAGTCCTACCCCAGCATACCCCTAGCATATTGTATGTTCTTAGATGTTGGTAATGCACTCAGAATGGCACGTCTGCTCTTATCTCAGCTATTATGCAGGCAACCTAGCAATTATGAAACTCGTTCTATTAACCTTGCAACTATGAATGCTTGAAACCTGCTCTATTCTCATCTTTTTGTACCACAGAGATATATTGCAGTCTCCTTCAACAAATGTACTCTTTGTAAGTCGCTATGGATAACAGCGTCTGCCAAATGCCCTAAATGTAAATGTAAATGTAAATGTAGTCCTACCCCAGGTTTGTCCTTTCACACATGTTATAAATCCAGAACCTTCATTCAGAAGGAAACGGTTCGCTAGAAGCGTAGATGCATTTACAGTCATCTGTCTCAACCTGTTGCAGGCAAGGGGTCGACTCCAAGGTCAAATTATGGAAAATAAATGAAGGACCGCGTGTGATCGCATTCTGCGCTTCTGCGAAATCCAACTTTCTATGGTGCATTGTTCATTATATGACACACACACAAAACACACATGAACACACACACACATACACACAAAACGAACATGAACACACACACACACACACCACACACACACACACACACACACACAAAACACACATTACCACACACACACATTACACACACACACACACACACACAAAACGAACATGAACACACACACCCACACCCACACACACACACAAAACACACACACAAAATACAAATTAACACACACACACACACACACACACACACATAAACACACTGGTCCATCTCTAAGGCGGATGTCTGACACAAGACCCCACTGAGAAGAGTGATTACTACAGGAGGGCAGCAGGACCACCTGAGGCCAGAACACAGAGAGAGAGAGAGAGAGAGAGAGAGAGAGAGAGAGAGAGAGAGAGAGAGAGAGAAAGAGAGAGAGAGAGACAGAGAGAGTGAGAGAGAGAGAGAGCGAGCAGCCCCATGCAGATTAATAAAAATAAGACCAAAGGTCCTTTATATAAGCACCCCTTACCCATACCCCCCCACCCCCAACCCCAACCCCCCCCAGATTCCAATCAACACACACACACACACACACACACACACACACACACACACACACACACACACACACACACACACACACACACACACACAACACACACACAACATACCTGGGGCCCGCCTCCCTGTCCCCTAGCAACGAGTGATGAGAGGAAGATGCTGGTAGGGGGGCTGGGCTTATTAAAATCCCCCTCCTCACCCACCCCCCTGTCTACGCCCCCCCCCACTCACCCGGCCCCCGTTCTACCTGGGGGGGGGGGGGTGAGGGGGGGGGGGGGTTCGTAGACAGTGGATGTATCACAGTTCTCTCCTCGTGCGGTGGCCGGTGAGGCTCAAGCCTCTGACTCAGTTCAGAGGAACCTCGGGAACCTCACAGTGGAATCCTCACCGCTGTTTCATTTAGAATTTCTGCGGTTGTGCGTTGGTATTTATTTCATTTGTCTCGCGCGCATGTGATGATTCATGTGGGGATCGCGGGGGAGATGTGGAGATAGCAAAGTGTTCCCTCTCAAAGTGTTTCCTCTCAGCGCGGTTGCGGTTTTTCCTGCGTAACGTTTGTTGGCCGAGTGTCGTGAGGGTGAAGCAAGAAATATGGCGAATATTAGAAACATGCACGTACGCAGTCGCACGCGCTGGCGCAGCGACCGCCGCCTGATTGAAAACGGGGCAGCAAGAGCAGGAAGACTCGCGGCCTCCATTCCTGTTGTTTTGTCCTCTCCTTCTAATGTCCGTCGCCTGCTGTGGAGTCCATCTAGCTGACCCAGGAACCGGCTGAATATTCAATTACGACGGTATCTGTGCGATACCCCGATGATAAATTAGGGACGGCTATATTTTAGTAAAAAGAGAAGATATTGCAGCATGCGTCAACTCTCGGTGGGTTATGGTGCAGCTGTCTACCTTCATTTACAGGTGCCGACTGATTCTCTCATTGGACGCTCACAGAGACTGGCCGACCTTAGCCTCCCCCTCCGCCCGAGTTCAACACACAACACACACATGCCACACACACACACACACACCACACATACACACACATAGGTACACACACACACGTGCACATGTGCACAGGTGCATGTGCAAACACGACCAGGCACAGAGATAAACACGTGCGTGCACACACATGCACACATCCGCATGCGCGCACGCAAACACACACACACACACACACACGCACACACACACACGCACACACGTATGCACACATATACAATGTGTCTGAGTCAGTGCAGCCCGGGACACGAAGAGGACTCTGTGCCTCCGTTACCTTGACAGCACCCACACTAGGGGGCGTAAGACCCCTACATCTTTACTTTATGTCTTTTTCTGATTATTTTAACGTATCGAATGAATCATTTAGCGATTTACCGTAACAAAAAGAAAAATGTACAAATAATATTTGGACGGACTTTATGGCAAACATGTAGCTCATGAACTTCCAGATTAAAAGTTGATCTTGACCACGTTCCAAACAATGTTGGCCCGGGGTCAGCGTTTTCCATGTCCTCATTTATCACTATGCCATTGAAACGGCATCAAACTATACGTCAAACTATATAAGTGTCTCTATACTATCTGTTCTCTATACTATCTGGTTATACTCTGTGTTCTCCATACTCTGTGTTCTCCACACTCTGTGTTCTATATACTCTGTGTTCTATATACTATGTGTTCTCTATACTCTGTGTTCTCTATACTCTGTGTTCTCTATACTGTGTTCTATATACTCTGTGTTCTCTATACTCTGTGTTCTATATACTCTGTGTTCTCTATACTATGTGTTCTATACTATGTGTTCTCTATACTATGTGTTCTATATACTCTGTGTTCTATATACTCTGTGTTCTCTATACTATGTGTTCTCCACACTCTGTGTTCTCCATACTCTGTGTTCTCCATACTCTGTGTTCTCCACACTCTGTGTTCTATATACTATGTGTTCTATATACTATGTGTTCTCTATACTGTGTTCTCTATACTCTGTGTTCTCCATACTCTGTGTTCTCCACACTCTGTGTTCTATATACTGTGTTCTATATACTATGTGTTCTCTATACTATGTGTTCTCTATACTGTGTTCTATATACTCTGTGTTCTCTATACTCTGTGTTCTCTATACTGTGTTCTATATACTCTGTGTTCTCTATACTCTGTGTTCTCTATACTGTGTTCTCTATACTGTGTTCTATATACTCTGTGTTCTCTATACTCTGTGTTCTCTATACTCTGTGTTCTATATACTATGTGTTCTCTATACTGTGTTCTCTATACTCTGTGTTCTCCATACTCTGTGTTCTCCACACTCTGTGTTCTATATACTGTGTTCTATATACTATGTGTTCTCTATACTGTGTTCTCTATACTCTGTGTTCTCCATACTCTGTGTTCTCCACACTCTGTGTTCTATATACTGTGTTCTATATACTATGTGTTCTCTATACTATGTGTTCTCTATACTGTGTTCTATATACTCTGTGTTCTCTATACTCTGTGTTCTCTATACTGTGTTCTATATACTCTGTGTTCTCTATACTCTGTGTTCTCTATACTGTGTTCTATATACTCTGTGTTCTCTATACTCTGTGTTCTCTATACTGTGTTCTATATACTCTGTGTTCTCTATACTCTGTGTTCTCTATACTTATACTATAAGAGTTGACCCACACCTGCGTTAGTATCCGAGCTTTCAAGGCACGAACTCCCCCTAGAGGTGATGAGACGAACTGCCCCCCCCCCCCCCCCCCCCTCTCTCGCTCTCTCACACACACACACACACGCACACGCACTCACACACACACACACACCACACACACACACACACACTGACGTGGGGGCGGGTAGGGGAGGGGGAGGGGGAGGGGGAGGAGGGGGGGGGGGGGCTTGCCCTCTAAATAAACTTCAGAGCCTCAGCTGGGGCTGGTAGAGAGAGACAGAGAGACAGAGAGAGAGAGCAGCAGAAGGCTGGTAGAGAGAGACAGAGAGGGACAGAGAGAGAGAGAGAGAGACAGAGAGAGAGCAGCAGCAAGAAGGCTGAAGTCATCACCAGTGGGTGAGGGTGAAGGGTTCTGGTCAGGGTTAGGGGATGATCCAGTGAGGGTTAAGGGTTAGGGGCTGGTCCAGTGAGGGTTAAGGGTTCGGGTCAGGGTTAGGGACCAGTGGAAATCTAGACTCAAAGCACAAACTGAGGACACTTGGGACGACGTGTGAGGACCGCGCTCTCTGAATGAAACCCAACAACGACATTTACTTTTGACAGAAAAACATTTTTGGAAGGAGGAGGAGGAGGAGGAGGAGGAGGAGGAGGCGGCTGGTGTGGTGATGGCTTGGCTTCAGCTGCGGGGCCAACTTGATGCTGACTTGACGGAGTATACACGCGTCTCCGGGGAGATCAAGTTAAATTTGGAATAAAGAGAAAGAAAAAGTTGGATTAAAAAGGGTTGTTCAGGGGGAATTCATCATCCTAAGATAAGAGGCCACATTTCACTCAGACATGTGATTGATTGATTGATTGATTGATTGATTAATTGATTGATTGATTGATTGCGTCCCAGTCGCTTCTGATTCGCACCTTTACGCATCGGACGCACCTTTACGCACCGGATGGTGACCGTCGGCCGCTTTGGTTTGGTTTGGTGCGCTTGGGCTGAGGATCAATAGATAAAGGGATAAATCCTCCTGGCTTTATCCACCCGGACCCCTCGCTGCCCGACCCCCGACCCCCCGGACCCCCCGGACCCCCGACGCCCCGGACCTCCGGACCTGCTCCAGGATGGTACTTTTTACGCGGCCCGGACACCTTGGGGCCAGCAGCACGCAGCAGCATCACCAAGTGCGCGCACCGGGCCGGGGCCCCTGCGACCTCTAGGAGCCTATAATAACCCCTTACCCCCTCGTTCATCTCATCATCTTCCCTTTTTAGAAGAAGATTATTTCCAGGGTTCTTCTAGTGGTGGACTTTGGGGCTACTATGCAATTACAACTGCTCTGCTCTATTGTCATCTTGTTGCGCTGCATGGAAAACTCTGGGGGTCAGCAGCTCGGAGGCTCCAGGCACCGGCAGCACAAACGTAAGTAAGAATTAAATAAAGAAACACTAGAATTTAGTGTGTGTGTGTGTGTGTGTGTGTGTGTGTGTGTGTGTGTGTGTGTGTGTGTGTGTGTGTGTGAGTGTGTGTCTGTGTGTGTGCGTGTGTGTGTGTGTGTGTGTCTGCTATTGCGCACATGCACCAATTCTCCTTTCTGAAATATTCATTAATGTACAGAAAGTATTTGTATTCATTCGGAAGCTGGAGCTGTTAGCTTAAATAAGATAGAAGTGATTGATTGGCTTATAGGCTATAGGCTGCTTCATGTCTTGATTGCCTTATAGGCTGCTTCATGTATTGATTGGCTTATAGGCTATAGGCCACTTCATGTATTGATTGGCTTATAGTCTATAGGCTTCATGTATTGATTGGCTTATAGTCTATAGGCTGCATGTGTAATCTCTCTGGAGGCTCCAAGTGCAGCCCCTCGAGTTATTATCAAGTATAGGAAAGTGAGTGAGTTAATCCATGGAAGAATACCGTATTAGAATAGATTAGGCTATATTGTGAAATTCTAGAAAATACCTTCAATACAAATTGAAATTAAAATACTATATACTCAGCAGGGATACCATCTACTTCTACGATCAGGATTTGACATGACTTCATCATGATTGGAACTGAAATCATTGATTGTCATGTATCACTTCAGCAGCCTCACCCACAATAACCTATACATTGTGAGATCCGTGAAGATTACTGTGGTATTTCAGATCCCATCCAGTCTCCCTATGCTCTCCAAAATTACGTCTCATCCCCGTGAGCTACGAGCAGGCGTCTGTGATGAAATGCAATAAGTGTCAGTAAAGCAAAGTGTATTTTCTGTGTTCTTCTTCCTACGCACACCTTATCATTGAAGTTCTCCAGATGTGTTTTATTTATGTGTTTTGCCGTGATGTGGAGGCAGGCCATATTCCATGCATGGCTTTGCCAGGAGAGCGTGGCTGAAGGATGTGTCTGTGATCTATGATAATCGTCTGTTAAAGTGTTGTATTAAAGCCTTGCCTATGAGCATCGTCAGCTTGTGTTGTGTTGCCTGATCGATGATTGCTGCCCCGGACCGTCGAGGCACGCCTGTTCCTTTCTCCATGAAGATGGTCTGGGATGTGTTTTCCTCGGGGTGTCCCACTCCCTTCCCTCTCCAGATGATTGACTGTGTTGTTCGGGGGTTC
>PIJE02001686.1:48258-53258 GCA_002895965.2 Coryphaenoides rupestris
TAGTCAAAGGCTTCAGGAGTCAACGACCAGCCGGGCGGTGGGAGACATGCAGAGTTTCCTGTCTGAGATGGAGGCAGACAGGATGAGCATCACTAGCTACACAGCTACAACATCTGCTGATAGCAGACAGTGAAAGTTAAACGTTTGGCTGAATCATTACAGATAACTGATGAAGAATCAAACGTAAATGTCAAGTGTGACTGTTGGTGTGTGCTGAGTGTGTGTGTGTGTGTGTGTGTGTGTGTGTGTGTGTGTGTGTGTGTGTGTGTGTGTGTGTGTGTGTGTAAAGTAAACTTCTGACGCTCGAGGATTTCTTCAACCTGTGTGCGTATCCCAGAGCGAAGCCAGATTCCTGTTCCGTCGGACTTGCGCGAATCGGGCCGGCTTGCCGGTTGGAGATTCCGGTTGGAGATTCCTGAGATATGTCAGCCACCATATATCTGATACACAGCGGAATACTTTGCGAAGGAAACGCGATAACCACTCGCGCGCCCGACTTCTCAGGACTATCTGGGCGGCTCCTCTCCTGCGGGCCGAAGCAATCATTCCATCACATAAATTACGCTTTGTGAACTCTAGAAGCGGTAAACTCTACAAAGCAGTACATTTGTTGAAAAAGAGACAGCAATATATCTCTGTGGTACATAAAGATAAGAATAGAGCAGGTTTAGAGCATTCATCATTGCAAGGTTAATAGAACAAGCTTCATGATCGCTAGGTTGTCTGCATAATCGCTGGGATAAGAGAGTTCATGCTATTGTGGAACAGTATACTTATACAATAGCATATCAGAAATATCTCTAAACGATATTAAATACATCATGTAAATATTAATATATGTAACTGTTTATCGATACCATACCAAAAGAAGTATTGGTCAGGTCTTCACCCAACACAACAGCGCTAGTCTCCCGCGGCCCCATGCGGCTTCGCTGTTCCTCTTACACTTTGTGAGTAACTTTACTCAGAGCTTCATTTTTTATTGATTACATTAACTGAGAAATGTTAAAGATTTGTTGTTGTATTAGCCTCATGAGTGTAGAGAACTTGCCGACCAATTATTGATTATTAATCAAATTGATAGGATAATTTTTGTGGCAATTGCATTTCGTTTGATTAAAGTTGCATTCATTTTTGTCTTTATTAAATCGGCCTACACCTAATTGGTGGCTTGATCTTTGTTTGAGGATCTGCTTCATTTAGCCTAAATATCAGCTTCATTCTGAATAACTATGAGCGCGTTAGTTTTGCTTTTGAAATACGATGCACAACTACATATGAACAGAGGAAATGGAAAAAATGCACAATTTAAAATCGACTTTATCCTGAGCTCTACACTACCCTTCACTACAGTGGGGGAGAGAGAGAGTACGGAGAGAGAGAGAGAGAGAGAGAGAGAGAGAGAGAGGGGGGGGGGGGTGGACTCTGGTTTTCTCCAGGTCCATATGGGAGTAATGTTCTCCATAAACGAGAGTTGAGCCCCCATCTCTTGACACATGTCACAGTGGAGGGGAAACACAAGAGTCTTTCTTTGTCTCCTCGGCTTTTCCTTTATGGGTCTTTTTGTTGTGTTTTCCCAACTAAACAATGTGATGGTTTTCAAAGACGGTTGAACGGGATCAAAGTATCCATCGGATCATCTCAGCAGTGGTCATTCTGGGCCATACTGTGCATTCGTGGTGACTCTCTCCAGTGCTCTTTGAGGGTATTCATGCTCATTTAGCAGAAACAAGGATACTATACATGCGTGGCCGTACCGAAGGGTTGTTGTGAACTTGATGACACATTTGAACAATAAAGGACCCAGCAACACGCCGGGTCTCTGGTAAGCACTGTACTGTAGGGTACTGTACCGTAGAGTACTGTACTGTAGGGTACTGTACTGTAGGGTACTGTATTGTAGGGTACTGTACTGTAGGGTACTGTACCGTAGAGTACTGGACTGTAGGGTACTGTACTATAGGGTACTGTACCGTAGGGTACTGTATTGTAGGGTACTGTACTATAGGGTACTGTACTGTAGGGTACTGTACTGTAGGGTACTGTACTATAGGCTACTGTATTGTAGGCTACTGTACTGTAGGGTACTGACAGGAAAGCTTAACCCTGGAGTCAGCATATTTGTTAACATTAATTAATCATGATTGGGTTATTTATTATTCTAATTTTACCTCTGCTTATGAAACACTTACAGTTGATGTACGTTACCACTTATAGTCAGTGTCTGAATTTTGGTCTTTACTTACTTAAAATATATTGTTTAGTGTACATTTTGAATCAGAATGGCGTAGTTCTGATACAGTTTTTTTTCAATTGCTAAGACACACTTTTTGAAACCTTCACCGATTTTCTCTAAACTTTAAACACAAAACACAAAATTCTAACTACACTCACAAGACCCTGGACTCTTCTGAAACTTCTCAAACAATGTGTTCAGATCATACACACAGCCAGTCAACTACCTAATTACCTTTTGTGCGATTGATTTGACAAATGGGTTTAGGCCGCTCAACATTTGGCTCAGAGAATGGAGTTTAGTGTTTTAGCAACTGCAAAAAAACACTTTTATAGGTTTATAGAGGATACCAAGTTAATGAACATCAATGGATACTTTTCCTACGTTTAACCCTTTAAAACCGAAGGGGTCGTCGGCGAGGTTAGGTTCGAGTGACTAAAATGAACCTGGCTACAACAGCAGCAGCATCTCTGTTGAAAGCAGTAACCTGTTAGTTAGAGTACAGTAACTAACCCGACAGTACAGTAACTAACCCTACAGTACAGTAACTAACCCGACAGTACAGTAACTAACCCTACAGTACAGTAACTAACCCGACAGTACAGCAACTAACCCTACAGTACAGTAACTAACCCGACAGTACAGTAACTAACCCTACAGTACAGCAACTAACCCTACAGTACAGTAACTAACCCTACAGTACAGTAACTAACCCGACAGTACAGTAACTAACCCTACAGTACAGCAACTAACCCTACAGTACAGTAACTAACCCTACAGTACAGTAACTAACCCGACAGTACAGTAACTAACCCGACAGTACAGCAACTAACCCTACAGTACAGTAACTAACCCGACAGTACAGTAACTAACCCGACAGTACAGTAACTAACCCTACAGTACAGTAACTAACCCGACAGTACAGTAACTAACCCGACAGTACAGTAACTAACCCTACAGTACAGTAACTAACCCTACAGTACAGTAACTAACCCTACAGTACAGTAACTAACCCGACAGTACAGTAACTAACCCTACAGTACAGTAACTAACCCGACAGTACAGCAACTAACCCTACAGTACAGTAACTAACCCGACAGTACAGTAACTAACCCGACAGTACAGTAACTAACCCTACAGTACAGCAACTAACCCTACAGTACAGTAACTAACCCTACAGTACAGTAACTAACCCTACAGTACAGCAACTAACCCTACAGTACAGTAACTAACCCGACAGTACAGTAACTAACCCTACAGTACAGTAACTAACCCGACAGTACAGTAACTAACCCTACAGTACAGTAACTAACCCGACAGTACAGTAACTAACCCTACAGTACAGTAACTAACCCTACAGTACAGTAACTAACCCTACAGTACAGCAACTAACCCTACAGTACAGTAACTAACCCGACAGTACAGTAACTAACCCTACAGTACAGTAACTAACCCTACAGTACAGTAACTAACCCGACAGTACAGTAACTAACCCTACAGTACAGTAACTAACCCTACAGTACAGTAACTAACCCTACAGTACAGTAACTAACCCACTAACCCCAACTAACCCACCTGGCAGACCGAAAGGTGCACACCTGCCAAACTCACGCATTCCTTTGTTTGTTCTTCAGTGGTTTTCAAATATTATTCAAACCATTCCCAAGTCCCATAATCACGTTACATGCTTGATTGAGGAAAGAATATTATATAAATGTTTCCATATTTCACTGGAAAGCACATTTTTATGCAAAGTGTTATTCTTTGTGTTTTGATTGTGATTGAGGCGTTTGACCGTTCGTCATCTTTACCCATGATGCTCTTGGCGTGTCCCCTCAGAGATCTCCGGCGTGAGTTCGGGCTGCCAGCAGGGGGGCTGTCTCACCTGCTCCGACTACAATGGCTGCCTGTCCTGCAAGCCCCGCCTCTTCATGCACCTGGAGAGGATGGGGATGAAGCAGATGGGCGTGTGCATGACCTCCTGCCCGCCGGGCTTCTATGGCACGCGCTCGCCAGACAGGAACACCTGCACCAGTAAGTGGCGGCCGCCGGGCGCACCGTTGTTCCCCCTCCACCAGGGGGCCGAAAGTACAAAAAAAAAAAGGATTAAAGGTGGAAAGCATTAGAATATACAACGGAGGGGGAAGGTATGCCTGATTCTGATGCCAGATACACACACATGCATGGAGTGTGTGCGTGTGTGTGTGTGTGTGTGTTGAACTTGGGTTGTGGGTTGTGGAGGCAGACGTTTTTTTGTACTCTTTATGTTTTTCCACGCACATTATGAGCGTAAAATCTTTTGTGTTTCCAACAGCGTGTTCCATATCCTCTTTCCATATGCAGATCGTCAGCTAAGATATACAATCTCAATACCTGCTCATAAAATGGAGTCTGTCTCTCTCTCTCCTCTCTGTCTCTCTTTCTCTCTCTGCTCCAGTCTCGCTCTACCTGTCTCTCTCACTCTCTCTCTCTCTCTCTCACTGGATCTCCATCTCATCACCTAAAATCACCTAATCACCGATAAAACAGCAGACAAAAGCAATCCCCTGCAGGTTGTCTTTTGGTGACGTTAATGTAAAAAAGTAAGGTTTCTTTTAAAATGTTATATCATCACCCACCATGGTTTAAGACGGTCAGTCTGTCAGCAGTTGCCTCCGATACACACAGGTTGGCCAACAACCTAAACATCATCAAGCACACACACACACACACACACACACACACACACACGTCCACTATCCGAGGCGTGTGTGTGTGTGTGTGT
>PIJE02001686.1:58258-100252 GCA_002895965.2 Coryphaenoides rupestris
TGTTTTAGTTATAGAATTAGACCTTGTTCACTCAGAAATCCAACAAATATTCAATATTCAATGTATGCCGTCATTCCCATCCGTCTTTATTAGTTTTCTGCTTCCTCTTTTCTTGTGCGACATTCGCAGTTGGTAAGAATGACTCTCAGGGTAAAGGTCACGGGGTTAGGGTCAGGGTTCAGGGGTCTCCTGTCAACGTGCGGTTGACAGCGTCCGTCTGAAACTGCTGGGACCCTCAAAACGCAAGACGTTGGATAACAGGCCTCCCAGGGTTGTGGTTCTGGACCAGAAGAGAAGTGGCAGGACGTACAGGATGACTAATCCAGTGATCTAGTAAATAGTGATGGTAGCAGGCAAGACCGCACTGAGGTGTGCGGACTTCCTGTGTTTACAGGAGTGCAACTGAGACTCAAGTGAGTCAATTTACTGGAATCGACTATCGGTCCCTGCAACCCGTCCTAGTCATCGTTTAGTAGATCTACTTGCCCATCTGTACGTGATTTAATCTACTGTATAGTACAGGATTGGACATTTACTAATCTATTCTTTTTTCTATGTAGATTGGACTTTTATTTGTGTGTGTGTGTGTGTGTGTGTGTGTGTGTGTGTGTGTGTGTGTGTGTGTGTGTGTGTGTGTGTGTGTGTGTCTTTCATAATGTATTATGAAAGACAGAATCAGAGAGAGGCATGGAACAGACAGTGGAGAGAGAGAAGGGGAGTGGGGGGGGTTGTCTGTCTCTTTCTCTCTTTATCTCTCTCTCTCTCATTGCCCCCCCCCCCCCCCCCCCCCCCCTCTCTCTCTCTCTCTCTCTCTCTCTCTCTCTCTCTCTCTCTCTCTCTCTCTCTCCCTCTCTCTCTCTGTGCCTGTGACGACTGCCTAGTTCAGCAGTTTCACAATCCCTGTTCGGACCGACCTGCCAAGCACAGCCGTACTAGTCCTCTCTCGCTCTAAACACACACACACACACACACACACACACACACACACACACACACACACACACACACAGAGTAACAGCGGCAGTGCAATAGCAGGAAAGGGTCGTGGTTTCACCGGGAAGATCTGTCTCCACTCTCCCTGCGGCTGGATCTTGTTATTATCATTAATAATAATAAAAACAGCTTCGGCAGATAAATCTCCAGCATTCCTGAACTCTTCTTTTTGTTTTGTTTATGAAATGGTGTTGCAAGAGAGCAGATACGTTGTGGGGTTTATTTAAAGGCTTTCTATTTCAGACAAAGCCTGCTCATCACAGCTGAACGGCTGCAGTGTCTGGTGCGTCTGCGATCTGTGGGGAAAGACTGACACCTAGAGTTCACAAGGAAGAGATGCATGCACAAGTTAAACGAAGACATTTACATTTACATTTACATTTAGGGCATTTGGCAGACGCTTTTATCCAAAGCGACTTACAAAGAGTACATTTGTTGAAGGAGAGGCAGCGATATATCACTGTGGTACCTGAAGATAAGAATAGAGCAGGTTTGAAGCATTCATATTCACGAGATGAATAGAACGAGTTTCATAATTGCCAAGTTGCCTGCATAAGTGTCTGGGCAGGCGTGCAATTCTAAGCATGCTACAACATCTGAGAACGAACAACAATGCTAAGTGCCGTTAATAAGTGTTAGACATGTAAACACACAGGTTAGTGCTGGGTGGGGGGGTTATGCAGAGTCCAGGTGAACTCTGAACAGGTGGGTCTTGAGTCTCTTGTGACCAAACTAAGTGAGCCTTTGTTGCCCAGCAGGTGTAGTCTGGCTGCGTTCAATAGTCCTTCTGTCCTTCTTTGTCTTGTATCTACATATTTTATATTAAATAGCATAGTGTAGTAGTCTAGAGCAGTCTTGTTCTATATTTTATAGGCATATTTTGAATCAGTGAGTAGCATCAACTTACAATGAGATTAAGAAATAATGTAAATACAACAATTAAAACAATGAAATCAATATTATCTATTAGTATGAAGGCATTACATTTCCATTTACATTGAGGGCATTTGGCAGAAGCTTTGATCCAAAGCGACTTACAATTAGTACATTTGTCGAAAGACTTCTCAATGTGACAATTTAAGGTCAAGAAGAAGAAATGTAAGATCTTAGTTGTCACGTCCCATTTCATCAAATGTGACCTAAGAAGAACGGCTGTTTTTGTATTCAAAGATTTTTGTTCTTACGGGTATCTTATCTTTGTTATTTTGTCCCGCCCCCAGATGTCTTCCAAGGAGGGATATAAAATATGATATTCTTCATTTTGCTTTGCGTGTGTAACGCTCTCTCCATTGAGTCTATAGGGTTCATGTCACAATCGTTTTGTGCATTGATCTGACCTGACCTCAAAGTGATCACAAGAGTTACCATGGTTACCAAGAAAGGATGTATCGAACCCAACCTCCATGAACGTTTCCTTGGTAACTTCTTGTCGTCACGTTGACTTTGAACTGAACTCTAACAGTGAATAATAGTTCAGGGAATCATTCATTAGCTTCAACGTTCATCCCAGAGAATTGGTCTCGATGTGTACTTTAAATTAATTTGATGTGGCATGTCCTTCCCTGGATAGTGGAACAGCAGGCATCACAACGTACAGAAATAACCTTTGACCTTTGACCTCTCCCCCCAGGCGCGGGGAGGAAGGCTGAGCGCCGCGGCGAGCGCCGGAGTCGGAACAACCGCAGAGAGAAGGAAAACCCGGAGGTCCGACGGGAACGCAGGAGAGAGCGGGACCGGGACACGGCCGAGCGGGACACAGGGGCCGATCGGGACGCGGGGGCCGAGCCGGGCCCGGGCGAGCCGGACCCCCAGATCCAGAACAAGACTGAGCACAGGCGCCGCCGAGGCCAGGAGGCGGAGCCGGGGGCGGGGGTGGGGCCAGCATCGCCTACCGGGGCAGCTTGACGACCTCCGTGCACTGCAACCCAACTCCCTTTTATAGGAAAGAACCCTGAACTCTCCTTTTGTACCAAATTAACCCCCCCCCCCCCCCATGGACCCCTCACGACAGGGGTGCTGCTATATGCCTGTATGATTTGAATATACTGTTCATGCACAAGCACAGGGCAGAGTTTCGGCTAAAAGGCTTGGTTCGAAATGGACTTCCGATCAATAAATAAAAAAGAAATACTAAGTATGTTACTTTTTGTACTTCCCTCCCTCCCATATGCTCACCCCTTCCCCTCACCACCACCCAATTGCAACGAACACAACAGAGACTGAGCTGAGAGGTTGGGACGAACCAAGAAGAGGAGGGGGTGGGGGGGGGGTCTGTCACTGTGTGAGGACAGACAGACGGACGCATAGTGAAAGAACATTGAGGTTATATGAGCTTTTTGTTGATATGATTATTTAATGGGGCATAGGTACAATCTTGTGCATCTTTTTTTAATGTAGATTATTTGACTTTATGTAGAGAGTTTGTCTGTCCCGTTTTGCTGTTTTTAGAGCTGCTCTTGTGTTAATTTGTTGCCCAAAGTGTCTTGCATCTCACAATGACCCAGTCATCACCGAAGGAGCCCACAAGAAATATTCAGAGTGACTGCATGCTTTTAATTTGAAAGGACGTTTCTTTGGTGAACCATGCAAACCTTGCATCATTTGTTCATCTCAGCCAAATTATTTTCTCTCCAAATAATTGCGAAATGTACCATACCAGATTTTCTTTTGTTTTTCTCTGCTTTTTGGTGTAAACAGGATCTGCGATTTCAATAAAAAACAACCTGTTGACTATAAACCACAAGCAACCGCTGTACTTGAAGTTGAACTATAGTGACTATTCTGTCTCTGCGATTGATCGACTGGTTTCATGTGTGCATCATGTCTGTAGTATATGAATGATTGGTGAAATCCAAATACTAAGTCCAGCAAAGTTTGCACTCTGATGCTTTGAGCGGTATTATCAGAGAATCTAATTTAGGTGCAAGTTAGATTGAAAAATGCAAGCTTTTTCTGCAGATATTTACTGCATATGAATGTTTTATCAGGAGTCCTGTACAGGCAATGTTGAAGACCATGAAGATGATCATGGTTTCATAGTTTTGCACAGCAATTAACATTAGAGGTTCAACTGTAATGCAAAGTACACCCTTTCAGCAATCCTTGATCCGAGACAAATCTTGAAGACTTAAGGAAAAAGATTCCAATCGGATTAAAGATTTAGCCGATTAAGGAATTAAGTACCCTTTCCCCCCCCCCCCCCCCCCCCCCAAGTGGTGAACGTTCAAAGTGTGTGTGTTTGTCCCTACAGCACAGTAAGCAGTCAGCAGACAGAAAGGTCAAGGGGTCAGCACCTTGATCGGGAAGGAGAGGCAGCACTTAAGGAGTTCAGGACTTTTATTTAGTTTAGTTAACCGTTAACCTGCTCATCTGCAAGAAACATTTCTTCAGTGTCAACAGCCACAAAGACCAAGACGTATGAGTGAATATAACTTTGATATTTACACAAACCCCAGTCATATTACAGTGTTCACATTACAGTATGCACATAAGCATGCCACGTGGAGCACTAGAAGTTTGGAGTGACATAATTCAAACTATAATCAAATGAAGGACAAAGTTGGGGTCAAAACCGAACTAGAGATGTCACCCGAGCCACCCACGCCTATTTAAATCTGACCTCCCAAGCGCCACACTTAAGTTTGAAATGAACAAACAGATGTTAATCTGGTGGTCATGGTCATGACCCCCCCGCCCCCCTCTCTCGTCCCGATCACTTGAAGCTGGCGGCGAAGTCTTCTCCCTTCTTGATGGAGCCCTTGAGCTCGCCCATGGCCTCCGCCACCAGGCCCTCCTCAAAGGCGGACAGGTTACGCAGGCCCAGGTTCTTCTCGATGCCGTTCTTGCCCAGCAGCAGCGGGGTGGAGAAGTACTTGCACTCCGTCTCCTCGGAGCGGACGAAGGCGCACTCCACCACGCCCTCCTTGCCGTTCATGGCGTCCAGGACGGAGAAGACGAAGCGGGCCCCGGCGTACGCCATGGACAGGGTGGCCGAGCCGGCGCCGGCCTTGGCCTTGACCACCTCCGTGCCGGCCTCCTGGATGCGGCCGGTGAGCGCGGCCAGCTGGTCGGCGGGGAACTCCACCTTGGGGGTGCACTGGGAGATCAGGGGGATGATGGTCTTGCCGGCGTGACCCCCGACCACGGGTACGTTCACGCGCGCCGGGTCCAGCCCCTTGAGCTCGGCCACGAAGGCGTTGGCCGCGCACGATGTCCAGCGTGGTGACCCCGAAACACCCGGCTGGGGTCGTATGCGCCGTGCTTCTTCATGATCTCGGACAGGATGGGGACGGTGGAGTTCACGGGGTTGGCGATCACGCAGATCATGGCCCCGGGGCAGATGCGGGCGCAGGCGTCCGCCAGCGTCGCCACGATGGTGGCGTTGGTGTTGAAAAGGTCATCGCGGGTCATGCCGGGCTTCCGGGGCACGCCGGCGGGGATCACCACCACCTCGCAGCCCTCCAGCGCGGCGTCCAGCTGCTCGGCGCCCAGGAAGCCGGTGACGCGGGCGCGGGTCTCGATGTGGCTGAGGTCCGCGGCCACCCCGGGCGTGTGCGCGATGTCGTACAGCGAGAGGCGGCTCACCAGCGGGCTGTTCTTCAGCAGCAGGGACAGCGGCTGGCCGATGCCCCCCGACGCGCCCAGCACCGCCACCCGGGCGCGGCTCTGGCTGCCGGTGGACAAGCCGCGGGCCGCCAGGCGGACGGAGGGTCTCACCGCTCGGGACAACATGACGTCTGGCTCGGGTTGCGGGTTGTGTGTTGCGGGTTGCGGGTTCTGGTGGGTTGATCGGCTGCGTGACACTGGTGTCCTCTAACTGACGGCGGGCCGGAAGAGACAGAGGCGAGAGTTCCGGCGCGCTGACGTCGCCGTGCGTGATGACGTCGCGGCACCGCCTCTCGGTTTATTTTTCATTTTAGATCTGTAGAATAGAACTTTATTTATCCCGAAGGAAATTCTTGTGCCAGGTTACATAGCGATACAGTATAAAACTGAATGATAAAAAACTGAATGATAAAAAATAAGAAAATAAAAAATAAACTAACAGATTTACAAATTTACAGTTAAAATATACAGTTAAAATATAGTATTGAAGTATGAAGGCGTGGTAAAATACGATGTTCGACGGCGAAAACTATTTGGCATGACATTAAGAATATTGCACATGATGATGAGAGGAGATGAGAGGTAGTGTTTATATATAGTATTTCTAGATAGCATGATAATAATAATAATAATAATAATAATAATAATATGCACATGATAGAGTATTGCACATAATGTTGGAAGTAATAACATTAATATTGCACGTAAAACGTACAGCTGAGGAAAGTGCACATGATGTAGAGGGATAATATTGCACATTATATTGCTGTGTTCATTGTCTTGTAGGGGGAGTTATAGGGAGGAGTTATAGAGTTTGATGGCCACAGGCAGGAAGGACCTCCTGTGGTGTTCTGTGGTGCACCTCGGTACTCTCAGTCTACAGCTGAAGGTGCTCTGGTGTGACTCCAGTGTGGCGTGCAGGGGATGGGAGGCGTTGTCCATAATACTGAGTAGTTTACTCAGCATCCTCCACCAAAATGGTTGTAGCTCTTACAAATAACCACTAAGCTGCACTAAGAGTTGTAAGAGTTTTGTTGTGTTTTGTCCGCCCCCCCGCTAAGTAGCATTTGGTCTATTACGGCCCCTCGGTTTTTTTTCATCAGATCTGTGGGTGTCAAACATGCGGCCCGGGGCCCATGTGCGGCCCACCAGCTGATCCAATCCGGGCACGGAAGGCAATTTCATAAAGTGGATTGGACGATAACTGCGTTATTTATCAGTTAATTATTACTGCAATGCAATGCAATGCAATATTATTATTACACTATTCTCCCCGATGCTACAGTTGGAAGCTGCGTCATGTTGAACGGTTGTTGTAACTAAGATAATCGTTTCCTTGAAGTATAACAGAGCCATTTCTTACATTATGTAAAAGACAAGAAATGCATATTCAGGTGATCAAATGACACTTTATTCACAATTACAAACCATGTGAGAAAGATTTCCCAAGCAAAAAACAAAAGTTTAGTATACTTTATTTTTATTCAAACAAATCTAAAGCAAAACAAATTCAGAGACACACATACAAATAATGTTAAATGTAAAAACTTCTGTCAAATATCGCAATACACGCACACACGTGTGAAATAAGAACGTCTGATTATCGTCCAGCCGCGACGACGTCATCACGCACGGCGACGTCATCATCATCGCGTCATTTTTCTTTCCCGTTTCTCGGTTTCTTTTCTTTTCCCCCCATCAGAGAAACGGAAAAACAAAGTCCGTCAGCGGGTCGGTGGTCGCGGGGGTTTTAACTGACGCAGCGGAGACTCCACTCGGAATTCAAACTCTAACGACACCGTAAGTAGACACGGCGGCGGGAGTTGTGAATAAATGTCAGCGATATTTCGGACGACGACGTTGTTGTTGTTGTGGTTGTTGTTGTGGTTGGTGTCTCGGTGGTGGTGGTTGTGGTCGTCGCCTAGCCCCGCGGAACGCCTCGAAACCGGATGCTCCGAATCAGCGTTACCGCGGCGGCGACGGGGAGGGGAGGGTGGGATTTCCGGTTACAAGCGTCTGTCTGTGGCTGACTTTCTGTCGTAGCACACACACACACACACACACAGCGCAAAAGGGTAGGAGACCGGAAATGGCTTATTTTGGGCAGAGCGGGTAAACGCTGTGATCCATGATCCTCTCCCGGGCTTGGGTTAGCATGTAGCATATAGAGCTCCGGCTAGCACAACAGTAGCTCGTATTGTTGTCGTTTCTCCCCGAGACGCTCCCGTCTCTCACCCCTTTTAAACACGTTTAGCATGGATAGCTGCTATGCTATTGGTTAGCCGCTATGCTATGCTAGTGGATAGCTGCGATGCTATGCTATTGGATGGCTGCTATTCTAGTGGATAGCTGCTATGCTAGTGGATAGCTGCTATTCTAGTGGATAGCTACTATGCTATTGGTTAGCTGCTATGCTATTGGTTAGCTGCTGTGCTATTGGTTAGCTGCTATGCTAGTGGTTAGCTGCTATGCTAGTTGTTATGTCATTTTGGTCGTTGATATGATCAACTCACGTCATAAATTAAGTGCATTGACTCTTCTATTCTAGCCTCTGTGATGTTTAGCGTGACTGCAAACGAAGGTCTGCACTAGAACTGTGAATCTTTACTCTCCCTATACTCTATCTGTACTCTATTTACTCTACTCTCTGTACTCTATTTACTCTATCTGTACTCTATTTACTCTACTCTCTGTACTCTATTTACTCTATCTATACTCTACTCTCTGTACTCTATTTACTCTACTCTCTGTACTCTATTTACTCTATCTATACTCTATTTACTCTATCTATACTCTATTTACTCTATCTATACTCTACTCTATCTGTACTCTATTTACTCTATCTATACTCTACTCTATCTGTACTCTATTTACTCTATCTATACTCTACTCTCTGTACTCTATTTACTCTATCTGTACTCTATTTACTCTATCTATACTCTACTCTATCTGTACTCTACTCTCTGTACTCGATTTACTCTATCTGTACTCTATGTGCTCTATCTGTACTCTATGTCCCTATCTGTACTCTATTTACTATATACTCTATATATACCCAGAGTATAAATAGCGTATAGATTGAGTATAGATAGAGTAACTATCTATACTCTATCTACACTTTATTTACTCTCTTTACTCTATCTATACTCTGTCTATGCTCTATTTACTCTATCGGTACTCTATTCACCCTATCTATACCCTATTTACACTATCTATACCCTATTTACACTATCTATACCCTATTTACTCTATCTATACCCTATTTACTCTGTCTATACTCTATTTACTCTATCGGTACTCTATTTACCCTATCTATACTCCATTTACTCGATCTATACTCTATTTACTCTATCTATATTCTATTAATGTAATGACATCATGTCTTCTTTAAGCTTGGATTACATTTATGATGAAAGTTATACGCCATCGATTTGAATGGTTCTTGTTCTCTTTTCTCAGTGGCAGGTTGAACCCTCCTAATGCTAAAGCACTGACATTCTTCTTGTAAGTATCACAACATTGTTTTCATTATTCAATTAAATATCGTTTTCTGATGAGAAAAGTGAAGGAATGTTGAGCATTGATCCACATGATGTGTGCTATCATGTTATCGTACAACTTTTCTTCCAAGCCATTCATGATTTGTTCTGTTCTTGACAACAGGAAAAGAGCAGAGTTACAGAATGGCTAAATAATGCACATGCACGATCGTAACCCACTTCTCCTTCTCTTTGCCACGCCACAGTACTTGTGAAGGATGGCTAGCTGTGGGGAGGTGGACCACTCGATGAGCTCACTCCCGTCCAGCAGGAAGGGTGGCGGCGGCGGCGGGAGCGGAACGGCGGCGGTGGCGAGGCCTCATGCTCGGCGTCCAGCGGCTCGTCCCCGGCCCTGCCGGTGCCCGAGTGCGCCATCTGTCTGCAGAGCTGCGTCCACCCCGTGCAGCTGCCCTGCCGCCATGTCTTCTGCTTCCTGTGTGTGAAGGGCGCCTCCTGGCAGAGCAAGCGCTGCGCCCTCTGCAGGCAAGAGGTGCCCGAGGACTTCCTGGAGAGACCCACACTCCTCTCGCCGGAGGAGCTGAAGGCGTCGGCTGGGGGCCGCGGCGGCGTGGCGGGCGACCACGCCTGGTACTATGAGGGCCGCAACGGCTGGTGGCAGTATGATGAGCGCACCAGCCGTGAGCTGGAGGACGCCTTCTCCAAGGGCAAGAAGACGGCCGAGATGCTGATTGCGGGCTTCCTGTACGTCGCCGACCTGGAGAACATGGTGCAGTACCGCCGCAACGAGCACGGCCGCCGCCGCAGGATGAAGCGTGACGTGGTGGACATCCCCAAGAAGGGCGTGGCCGGACTGCGCCTGGACACTGAGGCCGGACTGCGCCTGGACGCCGAGGCCGGCTCCACGGGCCGCCAGAGCTCGGCCGACGGCGCGGACACCGCCACGCCGGCCGCAGGGGCAGGGCTTCCGGCCGTCGCGTCGACCCTTGTGGTCACCGCCAGACCGCCCATCTCACTGGGGGCCCAGTCCACCAGGGGCGACACCTCCCTGGCGGACACCCTGGCCCGGCTCGACATCAGCGCCGGACCGGAACCTCCCCGGGAGAGGGCCGAGTCCGGGGAGGGAGAGGAGGAGGAGGATGACGACGAAGAGGAGGCGGCAGCCTCGCCCTCCGGGTCTTCCGACCGGCACACCTCCGTGGACGAGTCGGGCTCCGCAGACTGGAGCGACGAAGAAGAAGAAGGTGGTGAGGAGGCAGAGGGGGGGAACGGGGAGCGTGCAGAGCTCTGGGGGGGGAGGCTGAGGAGGCACAGACTGAGCCCAGAGGACAGGGCTCCTCCTGGGGCCGAGTCCTCCGCCCCGTCCGCCGGTGGCAGCGGCGGCCGGTCCAGGATGCCGGACGGCCAGTGTACGGTAACTGAAGTGTAATATTATGGACTAGGCTGCGCTTCATTCCATTAATTTATTATCGGATGGTTTGCTTTGGTTGTTTTTTTGTTTTTTTTTTCAGATCTGATGTGGACGGATTGTTTGTTTGTTTTATGATTTATGTAGTAACGGAGCGTATTGCTCAGTCACGATGAATAACCTATTTATTTGATTTTAAACTGTTCGTTAGGAGTCGTCTGCCTGCTCCGCCTCCATATTGTGAGTTACATTTGTTCTGTGAGTTATGGATCTGTTATGGTTGACTAATTGTGTTTCGGTGAAGATAGAGACACAGACATTTTCAAGCCCTGAACTTTTGGATCATCGGTTGTCCTCTCCATCCTGTTCCAGTGTTCTGCACATACGCAGATGCCAGAGCAGCTCTGTGACATGAAATCAAGGAAGACTCTAAAGGATTGTTTTGTTTCTGCTGAGATTGAAGGTGGTGTTAATTATATCAGCTTAACTCCACTAACATAGGCCTGTTGCGCAGACACGATGTCTACTAATCAGACTGGTCTCTCTGATATCTTAACCCCTTCTCGTATTTGACAAATGATTTAAGCCTTATTTTATTTTGAATAGCGGGGGGGGGGGGGGGGGGTCCGAACCATGGTGGACTTAAAGGTCTGTGGACATTCACAGTTCACATGAGGCAGAGTTCTCCGACCAACTTCACTGCCTTGCTCTGTAAGCAGTTCATTATGGCTTTCTGTCTTGGATTTGATTTTTCATTAACATGTCATGGTTTTTTTTGTATCGTCTTTCATAAGAGTCATTGATCCTATTGTAACTTGATGCTCAACACAACATCCCACTTGCTTTCCTTCTTTCTGGTGAAGGGTTTTCATCGGGAACATGCAGAGATATGGTTTTACTGTGTTGGTGTATGTCACGTGTTGAATGTCTCTCCAGTGATGATTCTTTTCATTTGAGATGGAGGGGTTTGTAACTGTACATGGCTGGATGATATCAGACATTCTTAGTGTGTGTGTGTGTGTGTGTGTGTGTGTGTGTGTGTGTGTGTGTGTGTGTGTGTGTGTGTGTGTGTGTGTGTGTGTGTGTGTGTGTGTGTGTGTGTGTGTGTGTGTGTGTGTGTGTGTGTGTGTGTGTGTGTGTGTGAAGATATTTGCGATTGACAGCCCCCTGCAGAAGTTGTAACATTATTTGTGTGTCTCTGAATTTCATTTGTTTTGCTTTAGATTTGTTTGAATAAAAATAAAGTATACTAAACTCTTCAACTTTTGTTTTTGCTTGGAAATCTTTCTCACATGGTTTGTAATTGAATAAAGTGTAATTTCATCACCTGAATATGCATTTCTTCCCTTTTAAATAATGTAAGAAATGGCTCTGTTATACTTCAAGGAAACGATGATCTTAGTTACAACAACCGTTCAACATGATGCAGCTTCCAACTGTAGCATCGGGGAGAATAATTCAAGTGCATTATCAGTTAACTGCAACAGAACATCAACCAATGTCATTGCCTTGACCTCAGACCATATCATATTTTCACAAACAAACGTATTCGGACCCCGCCTTTGCCTACCGCCCGGTTTACAATGCACCCGACCCCAATGACTCTCCCTGCAGGTGTTGAGCCCACAGGAAGGTGGCTCCACGTCGTCTTTTCGGCCGAACCGCTCCCAGGGGAGTGGTCGGGCCTGCTTTGGGAGACCCTACCAGGGGCTATTGCCCCGGACAACACAGCTCCCAGGGTCACCGGGGCACCCAAACCCCCCCACCACCGCGATAAGGTAGCGATTCTTTGGGGGGATAGACCACAAAAACAAAGTATTTTGTGAGGTTTGCACTACAGCTAAAAAACAACCACACACGTGCTGAAAGTTACATCACGCTTGACTTTTATGGGAGAATTTTACCACAAAGCATATTACAAAGCATGTAAGAATGTGTGTTATATGAATGACCTCAGGGTGGAAAGACTCTGAGCCCCGGTTACATTTATGACTTGCAAGATTGCAACATTCCAAAAAAAAAATGGTAGACATGACATGACGGCGACGGCCAAGCAGAGAGGGGGGGTAAGGAATCACTCAGTATGTCCCCAAGAAAGCAACAACAGTCATGAGAGAGTCAACAGCTGAGTGAACCCCATCTGAATGCACAGGCTGGGCCACAGCTGATTCTCCAGACAGGGGTCAGAGTCGTAAAAGATTGTTGAAGGAACCAGTAATATTTATATATGGCTATGGTACATGAAAATAGGAATAGAATTGTTTTCGACCATTCATATATGCAAGATGAATAGAAGGAGTTTTGTCATGACTAACACACCTCCTACCCTGGTTCTTAAATCTTAATCATAGGTTCTTAATACACATCTATTCGTTACTCTTCATGCTTCTTATTAACCCAAAGTCACCACAAGGGTGCAGTAGGACGCAGTGATGTGTCTTAACCCCACGTCACCACAAGGGGGCAGTAGGACGCAGTAAAGTAACTTGTGTACCTCAGAGTTCTTCTGCAGTTCAAAAGGGAACATGTCGAATACGGCCCACATGTGCACCACATATGGGTTCGGTTCGTTCTCCAGTCCGGGAGGTCTTTATATATATGAAATTATTATTATTATTAAATATATAAATAAAAAGAACGAGCTAGCCAGGAGTCGAACCTAGAATCTTCTGATCCGTAGTCAGACGCGTTATCCATTGCGCCACTAGCCCACGTGTTCCAGCATAGAGTCTATGGTTTACAATCCTGATCAATAACTATATACTGATTTCTTTAATTAATTTATATAAAGAGCTTTATTGTCATGGGAAACGTACATTTACATTGCCAAAGCGAGTGGTAAATAAAAACAAAAACAAAACCAATCTAATTTACAATTGTCGATTTACAAACATGTACAATTGGAGATATTCTACAGCAAAGAAATACGTAAACTAAGCTGCAGTCTTTCAATCAAATGTATAAACATGAGTTTCTAAAATATACTTTGTTGGGAGTTGTGGATGTATTGATCGTGTGGGCCGGTAACTTTCCACTCTGCTGTGTGGCCTACGTGACTAGTTAGCTGTTTGACCTACGTGACTAGTTAGCTGTGTGGCCTACGTGACTAGTTAGCTTCACTCTTATCTGTTTTCCCCGGGAGGCCTCTGAGACGCACTCGCAGCTGTTGTTGTGGGAACCGGTTGCGTCTTCTATCTGGACTGGCGGTCCCGCGCAAGGGCTCAACGTGAGACCTTGCAGTCTCTGCACCTCTTTGTGTGGCACGGGAGGCCATGATATCCGTGCTTCAAGTTAACTGTTTGTCTGTCTGTTACATCCCCACGTGGGGTCTGGGGTCCTGGCGTCTCCGGATTGGCTGTCTGGGGTGTGGGGACGGAAGGGTCTCCATGGACGGCCTTGTTGTCCCTGCTCCCTGAATGGCTGTCTTGGAGGCGTTTCTATGTCTGTTGTGTCTATATGTAAATGCTTCTCTTTCTCCCATGCAAACAGTATATATGCTCTGTTTATGTAAATAAACTTTGAATCATTCCTGGTGATACTGCCTTGTGTCACATTGATTCCCGAGCTCGCTGCTTTGCTACAGACAATCCAGAACCTGAACCTGAACCTGAACTCCAGCCACAATAGATGACCGCTCGAAACTGCGCATAACATACTTATAAAGAACTACATATATACAGGTAAGTGAGTCAACTTAAAACTATATATTATAGAACTATATAACTCCAGAATCAGGTTTATCGTCTATTTAATAACATGTCAGGTTCTATTAATAACTATTCTCTAGTCTATTTAATAACATGTCAGGTTCTATTAATAACTATTCTCTAGTCTATTTAATAACATGTCAGGTTCTATTAATAACTATTCTCTAGTCTATTTAATAACATGTCAGGTTCTATTAATAACTATTCTCTAGTCTATTTAATAACATGTCAGGTTATATTAATAACTATTCTCTAGTCTATTTAATAACATGTCAGGTTCTATTAATAACTATTCTCTGGTCTATTTAATAACATGTCAGGTTCTATTAATAACTATTCTCTAGTCTATTTAATAACATGTTTTAATAACATGCTTACGCTGACCTTATGCTTTATGGCCTTTATGGCCTATGTCGGATAATCTTTTAGTTTCATTTTAGATTTTGAGAAACTACTGAAAGAACTTCCCTGAACTTTCACTATAGTTGTAATTATAGTGTCACAATACAAACCAAACATACCAGACCATCAATTATAGTAACATTGGATTCATGTAAATTCCAAAATAACTGGACTTTGGACTCTGAAAGATGAAGCATAATTATGAGTGCAGCAGATCCGTTATATGAAGCTTGTATGAAACAACAAATGTTCATGATCCAGGTCCATTAGAGCCTATCTGAAGACCCTGGACCCTGGACATGAGTTCAGTTCCTGTTCACACACACTCTGAAGGACATGAGTTCAGTTCCTGTTCACACACACTCTGAAGGACATGAGTTCAGTTACTGTTCACACACACTCTGAAGGACATGATTTCAGTTCCTGTTCACACACACTCTGAAGGACATGAGTTCAGTTCCTGTTCACACACACTCTGAAGGACATGAGTTCAGTTACTGTTCACACACACTCTGAAGGACATGATTTCAGTTCCTGTTCACACACACTCTGAAGGACATGAGTTCAGTTCCTGTTCACACACAATCTGAAGGACATGAGTTCAGTTCCTGTTCACACTAAGAATCTGAAGGACATGAGTTCAGTTCCTGTTCACACACAATCTGAAGGACATGAGTTCAGTTCCTGTTCACAATAAGAATCTGAAGGACATGAGTTCAGTTCCTGTTCACACTCAGAATCTGAAGGACATGAGTTCAGTTCCTGTTCACACTAAGAATCTGAAGGACATGAGTTCAGTTCCTGTTCACACACACTCTGAAGGACATGAGTTCAGTTCCTGTTCACACTAAGAATCTGAAGGACATGAGTTCAGTTCCTGTTCACACTAAGAATCTGAAGGACATGAGTTCAGTTCCTGTTCACACTCAGAGTCTGAAGGACATGAGTTCAGTTCCTGTTCACACTCAGAATCTGAAGGACATGAGTTCAGTTCCTGTTCACACTCAGAGTCTGAAGGACATGAGTTCAGTTCCTGTTCACACTCAGAATCTGAAGGACATGAGTTCAGTTCCTGTTCACTCAGAGCCACCAGAGCACCACAGGTCCTGTACTCCAGGCTGCCAATAGATCTGCTTCTTCACAAAGGAAACAAAGACCAGAAGCCTTCCTCCATTGGCACAGTCTGCAACACTGCTTTCTCTTTCTTAGTTTTTTGGCAGTAACTTTGTACCCTCAGCTGTTGAAAGAGAATGTGAAGTTAAACAAGAATGAAACCGGACTGTTTGAGAAAAAGAGAGGGAGCGGGAGCGAGAGAGAGAGAGCACAAAAGACTTTACAAAACTGTCCTGGCTCACGTAGAGTAAATCAAGACGAATCTCCAGAGAGACCGCCATGTTCACTCAAACAGCGTCTAGTACCACTGCTTATTAACTGTTGGTCATTGAGGCCGTTGATGCTAACCCCACACAATGACATAGGCTACATGCCGGATTCTACATCTGTCAATAAATGCCTATCCTCCAGCCCATCCCCAGACCCCTACTACATGATTCAAACGCGGCCTTTGAGCAGACCCTGGTGGACCCATAATGAAACACCAACAAGCTCAGCGTGTGGACGGAGGGCTGCTTGCACAACGACAACAAGCCCCGTGTCCGTGGGCTACAAAGGAACACAACAGGACCTCTTGTACAGCTGTGTTGCTCAGCCCAGAGCTCCCACCCCGGCCTTCACTTGTTTGGTGTTGTTCTGGCCAAGCAACGGGTCCGTTCCCAACGGGCACGTTTTGAACAGGCACTGTCACATTTACTTATCACACTTCCAGATGACAGATCAGATAGATGATTCCATTCATATCAATCTGTGTGTTGTGCAAGAATGTGTGTGGATGTTTAACTGTGTTGATGTTTAACTCAGTGGGCGCTTATGACCACTGGGTTATACACAGTGAAGGCCTGTATTCAACCACATATCCTGATTATTTGGATAAAGATGGTAATAATTTGTTGATCACCACTTTCGTTCAACATTGTTCAACATATTCAGTAGGCCTACCTCACAGACATTGTTTCATTAAATAAAATGATATATCGTCCGAATGTGCTAAATGTGCATATTGCACCTTGGACCTTGTAGCTCAGCTGTGAACCAACAAGTATCCATCAGAGTATTCTCTTAAAGCCATTCTTTGTCAGATTTAAAGATCCCATGAAATCAAACATTGACCTCCGTTATCTAAGCAGGAATAGGGAGGAGGTGGAGGAGGTGGTGGAGGGGGCGAGGGAGAGAGTTTAGACCCAGCCTCCAGGGACCTGGTGAAGGATAGGCCATAAGACTCCAGTGAAGGCAAGAGGCTGGTAATTACGAGTACTACTACTCTGCACAAGAGTTCATCACAGGATTTATTATCGGGCCGAGAGCTTCACATCCATATTCACCACCTGCTGTCCGTTATACAGCGAGACGTGCAGGCCTGCTTCATAATATACAAGATTTACAAGATTTACAGGAGTTACAAGATTTACAAGATTTGCAAGATTTACCAGATTTTGAGATGGCAGGGCAGGAGGTGGACGCTCGGCCCCTGTGGGAGAACCCCCTACAGTTCGTCCTGGCCTGCGTCTCGTACGCCGTTGGCCTCGGCAACGTGTGGCGCTTCCCGTACCTGTGCCAGATGCACGGTGGAGGTGAGACACACACACACACACACGCACGCACACACACACACACACACACACACACACACACACGCACACACACACACCCACACACACACACACACACACATACACACACACACAGAGAGAGAGTTTATGAAGACTCAATTTCTGGAGTTATTCTGTAAGTTCAGTATATGTCGGCCTGTTACAAGGAAATAATGTAACTCATATTATGGGCTGTGCATACATAGGACAAGACACTGAACAGTTGGCCTATATTCTGATTAGACGTGGAGATTATTTACTATATTATCCTTGCTATATTACCATGCTACATTACCTTTCATCATCATGTGCAATATTCTTAATATTCTTCATATCATGTGCAATACTATTTCTCACCATTACTATTATTACCCTTCAATTATTACCTTGTAATATTACCTTTCATCATCATGTGCAATATGTCTCATGTGCAATACTACTTCTCAATACTTATATCTGTCCTTACATTTACATTTTCACTGTGCTAAACAAATTGTTGGTTTGGTAACACCATCATGAATGAGGCATATTGTCTGTCCTGTAAGGTAATTATAAGTTCAACCTGATGAGTCACTATAATGGTTTAATTAGATACATGCCTATCATATTATACTGTACTTTAATATGCAATAGGCCTATATTATATCATATTATATTGTACTTTAATATGCAATAGGCCTATATTATATCATATTATACTGTATTAAACTGTACTTATCTGTATTTCTGTATTTTTATTGCTATGCAACCTCTGGCACAAGAATTTCCTTCGGGATTAATAAAGTTTTATCTCATCTTATCTCATCTTATCTTACATATATGCAATAAGCCTATACAATATCCTATTATACTGTGCTTTAACATGCAATAGGCCTACTGAGTCACAATACACTCCAGGTGTAATAAAGTTATGCGGTACATTTGAGTCAGAATCAGAAGACATACAATTATATGATTTGCTTTGATGCACCTGGATACGTGGTCAGTGATGTTTTCTGGGTTCCTCGGGTGTTTCGGGTCTTTCAACTATCAGACATCCTCCTCCAGACGACCCAGCCGGGGTCCATCAAGCCCCGGCTTGTGTCCAGGTAGCTCTACCCCACCCACGGCTCTCCCCTCCTGACCCCCAGTGACCAACTTGATGGTCCTTCGCCTACTGGCCCCTGTGATGCCCAGTGTGTTGTAGGCCCTGCAGAGGGACTGGCCTGTGAACCCTCTGCATCCCACCTCAATGTGCCCCCACCTTGCTCGCCACCCATTGCTCCGGCATTCCTCCACCAGCTCAGCGTACTTTGCCCTTTTCCTCTCATTGACCTCATCGATGCGGTCCTCCAGAACAAGTTGGACGGGCTTGGTCGAACGTCGTAGACAGCCTGGATTAAGAATTGAATTCTATGGGGCTTGGATTTACAAAGCTCGGCCCATGAGACTTTGCGCTCCACCGATTGCTCCAATCTTGTCCAGGCTCCCTGCTGCCGCATTCCAACCATCCTGCTGGCTCGCAGTTCCTCGAGTGATGCCTGCACCTTGTCCTGGAGCAGCACCCTCCTATCCTTCGTCTACGCCTTGTCGTAGTGAGGTGTCGTGCTGCTACCCACGGCAGCCCTCCAATGAGTCACTGCGCCGACCAGCATCCTGTGCCTTAGCCGTGACTCAGCAGCATCTACGGCCTCTGCTGCCCTCCCCGTCTTGACCTCGATCCCAGATTGAGAGACTTTTGGGTTGCGGGACTCTCTGTATTGCAGCACCCCTCTTCCGTAGGAACTGCTAACCCTCCTCTCATAGCCCTCGACTGTGGAGATTGGACCTTGTAGACCAAGAGGGGCCAGAGGATCCTAGCGAGTGTGTGTGCTGACTTCCACAGTAGTGTTTGCTGTGATACGGTTTCATAATATTCATAATAATCGGAGTATTAACCTCATCAGGAGGCTTCCTGATCCCGTACCTCATCATGCTGGTCCTGGAGGGTGTGCCCCTGTTCTACATGGAGCTGGCCATCGGGCAGAAGATGAGACTGGGCAGCATCGGGGCGTGGTCATCCATCAGCCCCTACCTGGGCGGGGTCGGTGAGTCCACAATATATATACCTATTTAAAACTGTGATATGGCAGATCTCCTGTCGATCAACCATTGTTCCTTCCTCCTAGACAATCATTGGGCTGATTGGGTGAGCTGGCCGAAGGACAGTGCTGCTACCAATACTAGTTGTGTCTGTTGGGCTTCTCCTTGTCAGTAGGAGCTGCCTTGCTCACCTTGAGACTTGAACCGGCAACCCTTTCTTCAATATGTTTCATGAAACGTGGCAACAAGTCAAATGCAATCTTTGTTCATACATGATATCTTTAAAATGATTCCTGTGCGTTACAAACTTGATTGGATTGCGTCGTTAAGATAAAAGAAAAGTACAGCAAATGACGATACGGAGACTCAATATGTGATATGATGTTCTGATCTCAGGTCTTGCCAGTGTCCTGACATCGCTGTATCTCTGTCTGTATTACAACATCATCAATGCCTGGAGTTTCTGGTATCTCTTCAATTCCTTTCAAGTGAGCCCACATCTATTTTACCAATCAATCTGGCCGACGAACGTAACTCACGGCCACAATGCACATACATTTGGAAAAGTGAAACACGCCAGCAACAATATCAACGGACAACTGTCAATGGAAGGTTGACGTCTTGTGTTGTCTCCGTGGCCCGCCAGCCCGTGCTGCCCTGGGCGGAGTGCCCGTTCAACATCACCGCCATGGGCCCCGAGGAAGAGTGCCAGCAGACCACGCCCACCGAGTACTTCTTCTACCGGCAGACGCTCAACATCTCGTCGTCCATCGAGGAGACCGGGGGCATGCACATGGGTCAGGTGCTCTGCCTGGTGCTGGCCTGGATCATCACCTACCTCTTCATCCTCAAAGGAGTCAAGTCCACAGGCAGGGTGAGGCTGCGACACGTCACTTCGACACGTAGTCGCCCATTTCAGCGATCAGAATAACTACAATCTAGATCGCATCTCACCGATCACGAATGTAGCTGACACCTACGCACACAATAAGCGTGTGATTTGGCAACGCTTGTTCCATAAGAGACACCGGAACCAACCTCTTGTCAATCTAGCGGGAGGTGGTTCTGAAAACGGTTGTCTAGCCGACCGCTGTTTAGACACACATTCAATTTCTAGAGAGCTTGTGTGTTAACAAAGGGCATGAGCTGATGACAAATCAACATAATATATATCATATAATTGCATATAATTGCGTATTATAACAACCCTATTAAAACAACATATTGTCTGTGCGTTAACCTAAAACGCTTCTAAATATTCCGAATTATTAGCGCATATCAAGTGTTACGGAGATAGCAACGTTCAGTGATACTTTCTGTCCAGTCATGTACGTTATGTTATGTAATGCTATAGGAATAAGCAAGACACACTTGACCATTGACCCTCACATCATATTTTTGAAGGTGGTTTACTTTACGGCCACATTTCCCTACGTGGTCCTCTTCATCTACCTGATCCGAGGCCTCACCCTGCACGGAGCCTTCAACGGTATCAAATACATGTTCCTGCCCAAGGTACGCATGGCCTTCCACTGCTCTGCTCTTGTGCTTTGTTGTTGTTGATTGTTCTCATGATATAGTCAAAGGTGCCCGAGGTAAGATTATCCAAAGCGCTTTCCAGTTGCCTCACATTCACCCATTCGGTGGTGTCAACCATGCAAGGTAACAACCAACAACACGTCAGAAGCAGTTAGGGTTAGGTGGCGTTTTGCTCAGGGACACCTCGATACTAAACACCTCGAGCCCGGGGATCGAACTAGCAACCTTCCTGTTGCCAGACAACCCGCTCTTACCTCCTTAGCTACTGCTGCCTGGACTTGTACAACTTCTGCACAGAAAAAAAACAAGGAAGAACTCATCAAGAATCATCAAGCACGCAACCCAAATTACTGGCACCACTCAAACTAAACTCTCAGACCTTTCCAGTCATGCAGTAAAGAGAAAGACAGACTCCATCATTAAGAACCTCTCACAGCCCTTCACCACTCCTTTCAGCTACTCCCACCAGGCAGCCGCCTCAGAGTACCCCTGGCCGAAAAGAAAAGCTACAAAAACTCTCTCATTCCCACTGCAATATCCATTTTCTAACTGCCAGAGCTTACCTACAGCACCCAACACACTGGAGGTCTGCACAACAAGGCTGTACAACAATCTCATGTCAATACAAACATTATTTGATTCAGCTGATGATGACTTTGGCCATGAATGGAACATCTGTGTGTGTGTGTGTGTGTGTGTGTGTGTGTGTGTGTGTGTGTGTGTGTGTGTGTGTGTGTGTGTGTGTGTGTGTGTGTGTGTGTGTGTGTGTGCGCGTGTGTGTGTGTCTCCTGTTGTCAGATGGAACAGCTTGCCAACCCTAAGACCTGGGTCAACGCTGCCACCCAGATCTTCTTCTCCCTGGGTCTGGGCTTCGGCTCCCTCATTGCCTTCGCCAGCTACAACGAGTACAACAACAACTTTGAGCGGCAGGCCATAGTCGTGTCCATCATCAATAGTGGGACGTCCATTTTTGCCAGTATTGTCACCTTCGCTATTTATGGTTTCAAGGCTACCGTTAATTTTGAGAGCTGCTTGGAAAGGTGAGCCATTAAATGTCACGTGTTTTTATGTTCATCTAAATTGTGACCGAGTATTGCAGCTTTGAAATGCTCAAGTGGAACTAGTGTCACTTACCATACTATTAAGTGTTCATATCAGGGATATAACCATTTTATTTCTCCTATACATTGAGCTAACCCTTACCCTAACCCGAGTTCAACGTTATCTCTCTGGTATCAAAGCTATGGACCTCCTTGTGTGCAAACAGTCCCATGAGGTGTACACCACCTGACCCTAACCCTAACCCTACCTACTTGACATAGCCCTAACCCTACCTACCTAACCCTAACCCTAACCCCTAACCCTAACCCTACCTACCTAACCCTAACCCTACCTACCTAACATAGCCCTAACCCTACCTACTTACCTAACCCTAACCCTACCTACCTAACCACAGCCCTACACCAGTACATGTACAGGGTCAGGAACACTTAACCATTTTATGATTCTAAAGGCAAGCGCTTTTCCTTTCATCTCCTCCCCTGCAATTAGCTTAGTCATCTGAGACAGAGGGCTCTTAGGTGTCAATGACAGCCGATAGATTTGTCATTAACCAAAGACACGCGGTAGATGGCTGACATTATGCATAATAAAAATGTTGTTGTCGGATATTTTTGTTAGGGTGTGTGTGTGCGTGTGTGTGCGTGTGTGTGTGTGTGTGTGTGGCAGTTGTCTGTCGTTAAATGGGATGCTGTGTTTTTTTATGTTCATTGTCGACCGTAATAGGCCGCAATAAAAGCGCGCATTAGTGTCTCTGTTGGCTTTAGACAGAAAAGGTCGCACTCCGGCAATGTTATTAAGATGATAAAATGCATTCTGAGTTATGTTTTTAATGTAAGTACTGTATGTAAGTAAAGTATATTTATATAGCACCTTTCACAGACAGAGAAAGTAATATAGCATCACACAGTAAGACACACAGTGAGCAACCTACCGATACGGTCTGAAGCAATAATAAGAACCTCAGTCTTGTCTGTGTTAAGCTGCAGAAAGCTATTGGCCATCCAGTCCTTAATGGCAATCAGACAGTCGTGCAAAACAGACAGTTTGTCAGTCTTATCTGGCTGAAAGAGATGGTGGCAGCTGCAATGATCATGCAGCATAGCAGTGATAAGAAACACCTTTGCACCCGCTAAGGGGAAGCAGTCCTAGCGGAAGCATATACAAAGAAAATAAGATAGAACCTACAACAGACACCCGCCGACTGCTTAAGCCTTTCGATCGGAATGCAGTGATTCACGGTATCGAAAGCTTCGCTAAGGTCCAGCACCTTGATGGGCGCTAAGGTTCACCCACATCAGAGGACATCGTGGTATAATTGGAGACTCTGAGAAGAGCTGTTTGAGTGGAATGTGTCTGACTGAAACCAGACTGGAACTAAGAATGTTGTGTGCATTGAGAACATGCATTTCTAAAATTTTGGAAATAAAAGGCAACTTGGATATAGGCCTATAGTTTTTGGGCAGGGATGGATCAAGGTTAGTTCATGTGAGGTTCAAAGCAAAAATCTGAATCAAAGATAACTCCTAGGATTTTTACTTGTTGATGGGAGTTCAATGCCAGAGTTTTTGACTGATGTTGTTGACTCATTAACTCCTCTTCCAGGACGCGGCTGCTGCTGCTGAATACCTTCGACATGGCGGAGGATCTCATCAGCATGGACAACGTCCGCGACTGGGTTGAGAAGCTGAACAGCACCAATCCAGAGCAGATAGCTAACTTGAAGGGTGTCTTGGAGAACTGCGACCTGGAGGCTGAGTTGAGCACCGTATGTTGCCCTAACCCTAATCCTAGCCCTGCATGTTGCCCTAAACCTAGCCCTATACCTGGCCCTAACCTTAGCCCTTGCCCTAACCCTGTATGCTGCCTAACCCTAGCCCAAAACCTAGCCCTAACACTATCCCTAGCCCTAACCCTAACTCTAGCCCTAGCCCTAACCCTAACCCTAGCCCTAACCCTAATGCGTTACAATACTACTCAGAAACACGGCTTGCCATTTGTGTTTTGTACATGAAGGCAAATGGCAAGATTGAGGGGAGAACGGAGGCCCAGGGTTTCATGTGATTACAGCTGGACATTACAGGAGGAGAATGGAGAACAAACTGCTTGGTTGGCCTTCATCTTCCTGGAATCCCTTGTAATTTTATTCTTAAACATGAGTTGCAAGATTATCCAAAGAAATGTTAAGTTACCCGGTGGTCGGTAGGCCCATTCCCTGAGATGTGCAAAGTTGAAGGTTGCTGAGATGGTTTTGAGCATGTCCAACAGATGAGAATCTAGATTAATCTAATCAATCTAGATTTGATAAAAAAAAATTGTTCTCTTCTCTACAAATTGGTAGAGAAGTTGATCAAGAGTGTCTCACATGAAATATGGTGGTAAAAACACCCTTGTTTGTGCAATCACTTCATAAAACCACTTCTTGGTCAATGTCAGGACTTTCCCCAACCAAAAGCCCTGGGTTAATGGTGGTGTCCATGCCAAACTAAAAGCACGGTCCTCTGCCTCTTCCTGTCTCTCCCCGCTCTGTCCTCTCTTCCTGTCTCTCCCCACTCTGTGGGTTGGTCTCTCTGGCTCCGCCTCCCTCCTCTCACCTCTCAGGCCGTGGAAGGGGCAGGCCTGGCCTTCATAGTGTACAGCGAGGCCATTCAGAACATGCCTCTCCCCCAGCTGTGGTCGGTGCTGTACTTCTTCATGTTGCTGTTGCTGGGCATGGGCAGCATGCTGGGCAACGTCACGGCCATCATCACGCCACTGAGAGACTTCAAAGGTCGTGTCTCGAAACCTCAGCATCGAGGCGCTCAGCGGTAAGCTCTCCACACGGCCGAGCTCACGCGAGGTAGAGCGTGAAGGAAAGCTCTGCATCGTAAACACACCGCCCTGGTCCACGATGCGCTGCCGGCCGACGGAGCAGCAGCCGATCAACACAATGACCAGCTCTTGATCTGTGGTTAAAGGGGTTGTTCACGCTCAGGCTTCTGTTGTTCTGTAGTTTTAGTTTCACCTTTTGAGGTTTTTTTGTTTTTTTAAATTAGCCAACGAGTTACCAGTGTTATGTGCAAGTCAACAAAGCAGAGGCAATGTTAAAAAAATGCAAACTGCTCTGTTAGTTCAATCAAATTTAATACATTCATGTTTGCCTGTCGTCCTGCAGGCCTGGTTTGCCTGTTCTGTCTCCTGGTGGGTCTGAGCTTCACCACGCGCCCGGGGAACTACTGGTTCACCATGTTCAACGACTACGCAGCCAGCTTCTCGCTCCTCTTCGTCGTCCTCATCGAGGTCATCATCATCAGTTACGTATATGGAATAAAGAGGTGTGTTGGTGTGCGGTGGAACGGTGTTCCTTGGTGAAAGGTGTGCGCAGGTGTGCAGGCTGGGTTGGCGTTGTGTGTACATCCTCTCATGTCTCCAGGTTTGAGAAGGACATCCAGGACATGCTGGGCCGTCCACCCTGCATCATCTGGAAGATTCTCCTGGTGGCCGTCAGTCCACTGGTGCTCCTCTCCCTGTTTATCTTCTACATCGTCAGCTACATCCTGGGGAGGGACACCCACCTATCAGGCGTGGGACAAAGACCTGGTGAGGCCTTCAGTTTCTCTCACCCTCTCTCCCACCCTCTGACTGTAGAGTGGAAGCAGTGGCGCCTGCTGATTAGATAAGAATTCTCCTTGAGATCTGTAGTTTCAGCGCGACACTGATGCAGATGTAGACAGTAACGCGTGCTCTTCCTCGCAGGGTAAGTCGGTGGTGATGGAGTATCCCGTCTACGGCCAAGTCTTCATCGGCCTGCTGCTGGTGTCCACCGTCAGCTGTGTCCCGCTAAGTGCGCTCTATACGTACTGCAAGACCAGGCACCGCCCCGGGACCCCAGAACGCTGCGCCTGACCCGGCCCTCGCTTAGAGCATCCTGGGGGACGGAAGGAAGGGGAGACACCGTCTGTTCCGCTGTTTACCTGCCGAGTGGAGAGACGCGATGCCTCCGTCTCTCTAGCCCCTCTTACACAGACATCCCGGGATATCGTGTGCAAAAGATCCATCATTATGTTAGCTTTGCCTTTTTTCCACAAACATCTCTCTCTTGTTACTACCTCTGATGCTGGCTTAAAGTTGGAGCAACTATGGAGCAATCAATTCAATTCAATTCAATTGTATTTGTATAGCCCTTAAACACAATCCAGTCTCAAAGGGCTTTACAGGCCAGATTATTATGGGCCAAGTGATTTATTGACTGGTAAAACAAGGCGTCCATCTTGGTTTTCCGACTTGTTAACTCGGGTGTGACGTCATTCCCTGTACCGACCTCTCGACTTCCGAGGTCAATGGAACGCACCATAAAGCCGCAACATTCCCACAACATTTAAAATGGCTTGCCCTAAAAGGGGCTTCTCTCTCTCTCTCTCTCAGTATTATGTCCGAATGTTGAATGTACCTTAATGGAGAGTATAGATGTGAATGTAAATATACAGTATATATCTAGGATATATATATACAGTATATACATGTGTATATATAACACTGCAGAGGCAAAATGTTCCATGGTCATAGTAGTTTCTTAATTGTCCCCTCAGCTGTACATACCCCAAAGTTGTTTTTACGGTACTGTCCTTCTAATCACAGTAGGGGAAACAAGATCTTTTAATAGGATGATATGGTGGCATTAGTCTTTATTTTTGTAATTTCCTCTCTAATACTGCCATATTAAGGCATTATCCTTTAATGCCTTTATACGTATGTAACATGTCATAATTAATGATTTATATATCAATAACCAGAAACTCACAATGAGAGTCTAATTATCAGAGACGTCCAATTACTGCTTTGCTTCCACAACATGAATAATTCAATTGTGTAATTTTTTCATGAATTCGTCCTTATTTATTGCTAATTCCATGTTCTGATTCAATTGTTTAACATTTTTGTTTAATAGATTAAAAACAAAATAAAAACTGCTGGCTGATATTGTTGGTTAAATGACTTTGAGAACCTGCTTGCACCTCGATGCGAACATAACCCTAACCTTCTTTCTCAGGCTTATCTGAAAGGCATTTTAAGCTTTGTTCCTGTTCCTTCAAGTCTGACCTCAATCCCCGTTTTCAAACCAGTAAACATTAAAGGAATGTTGACTTCTGACAACATCCCAGTTAACAAAACTAGCAAGTACTAGCACATAAACAAGTGTGTATTGTTTATGGCGCCTGCTAATTGTGGTATTCTGTGTGACATCAGTGGGAATGTTTGGCAAGTCAGCTATTATTAGCTTATTACGTAACCAAAGGGGGCCTGTTTTGGTATGGCCTGCCGGTAATCGCTTTTTATTACTGTATCACCACTAAGAAGGTGACGTCGACCAGCAATTTTAACACTACACCCATTTCACACTTTAGTGCCTTAATTAAGATAAGAAGTTCATAAAATATTCTAAACTCCATTTGAATGATGTATAGGCCTATCTTGATGTATGCATTAATGACCAGGTTTATTAGGGTATTAGGGCCAGTGTAACTTGCCATTTTGTCAGATAGATAATATCTTGGTGTCAAGCCATCAGCGATGCGTGGTCCTGTGTCTTTAGTATGTGTGAGCTCATTAGAGCCATATTAATCTGCTGGCAAGATAGCTTCAAATCAAAAGAGTCATGCAGTACATTTTTTACTGCCGGGACTTGAATGTAAGTATGTGTTGTATGTGATGACGGTGATGATAAATTGGATTTTTCAACACCACTACCTGCCTGTGTCCAATGATAAATACTACAGCTCACATCACATCACACAAGGGGGAGAAGGATTGGCATGATCAGTGATGTGTTGTCAAGATGGCCCTATATACCTCCATAGACACATGGTGAGGGTCATATGTGGCCGCTCTTATTAACCCTTTCACATTTGGCTTATCGCTAGGAGCTTATGGATAAGAGTAGCTAAACAAACATTTATGCAGTATCGCCCTCATAACCATCCACAAGACGACAGACAAGACACACAAACCAACCGGATCTTTATGACTGTTGTGCAAAGAGCAAATCCTTCCGCCAGAACACTAATCGCATATTCAAAGTTCGCAGATGTGGCAAAAAACCTCCTCTTTCCCAGTTGTAGATTAGGAACTTATTTACCAGCTACTGCTTCAGCACTTCTGCATTTGAAATCCTCATTACCATAGAACACAGCAAGCGAGAAACCTCAGGCAATGAAAAACATTTTATGGTTCTTATCCTATTTATAATCATTTATCTTGATTTATCTTGATTAAAAGACTATGTTAGGCACACAATAAAAACAAAGAATCAAAGAGATTAATTGTACACTTTAATACTGTGGTAGTTAACCCTGCCATCACCTCAGGGCTGTGGCTGTGCTCAGTCGGCCACCTGGACAGGTAGATACTGTTCACTCAGTCATGTCTTACAGGCGGAGCAGGTGGGAGTGTGTGGTGTTGTCTGGCATCAGGGCCCTGATTGGCCGAGGACCCACAGGGGTGCAGCCTCACCCCGAGTCTAACCAACCTGACTCGGGCCAGGTGAGGCTGCTTAATTAAACCAGCCACCAACCACACACTCCAAAAATACATGCAACATTTTATAGTTATTTCATAGCACTTTTTATCAGGACCTAAGGCCATTATGGGAGACACAGAAACCAAACTTAATATACATAAAATAAACATAAATATACAGGATCAGTCCAAAGGCTTTTTGAAATAATGTTGGGGTCAAATGCCTTGATGACCTGGTGTCTGGCCTAATGTCAGCAATGCCATTAAATGTTATGTTGTGGCAAGAAGGTTGTTGCATAACAGAACCAAATCCCTCTGTGTTGCTTTCTGGCGCCCCCTAAGGTCATCATCATCATCATCAACACTAGTGTACATTTTTGATCAGTATTGTCAATTAAGTCAGTAAGTACATATATATTCAAAAAGATAAAAGATAAAACAGCAAGAAGAGAGATTTATATATATATATATATATATATATATATATATGTACTGGAAATAGACATATATATACACACACATGATAAAAATATACACCCATGTGCACATATACATACATACATATACATACACACATAAACATACATATATATACACACATACATACACATATAGCCTACCTTGAGTGGCACAGTATACATGCAAAATATAAATGTAAACGTTGACTCCAGAAGTATTGATAGAATATTGAGTATTTTAAATATCCAAGAGAGGGCAGCAGGAGCAGAAATATGGCACATGGCAAGAAATAACAGATATACATAAGATCAGAGAATCAGAAGCATATGTATGCAGAGTATTTGAATTTAATTTAATTTAATTTAATTGAAATAGAATTATTTCAATAAAGCATCTAGGGAATATGGCATATGTATCCAGGGTAGTTGAATCATCTAAATATGATCAATGTTATACAGTAAATGTGCATTTAAAGTTATCAATGTGATCAATGAGATTTGTGTTGCTGCTTGAGAAGCCTGATGGCCTGTGGGGAAAATTTTTTAATATGTTATATATATTATATATATATAAATATATATCTCATACGTTCATACAATATTAGTGAAATAAAGTTAATTCCTGCTCAGTCACTACTCGTCTTGGCCTTTAGTGTTTATTTAACTTCACGTGTAAACAATCAGTCAGTATTGTAAATTGTTCCACCTTAAGAACATTAATGAACGAATGAATGAATGAATGAATACCACCTTAATACAATTTAGTGCACCTGCGTGGACACGTCACGCTGACACGTCATCGCGTCACGCCATGACACGTCACCGCGTCACGCCTGACACGTCATCGCGGAGGAGTAAAGATGGCGACTACCTACGAGAGCTTCATCCTGTGAGTCTGCTTCTTCGTCATGTGTTCACCTGCGGGCCGATTCCGGCTCAAATGTCCCACAGCTTCCAGTCTCCCCGCCCGCCCGGGGACGTGAATGTGAATGAATGAATGGACGGAAGATTGAAGCGCAGCGAAACTATTCTAGTTAGCATGTTGCTAATAACAGTGACGGCTAGCGAGGGTCTCACACAGCCCCCTTCCTTCCCCTTCCCATTCCTTCCTCCCTTCCTTCCTTCTTTCCTTCCTTCCTTCCTTCCTTCCTCGTCCCTTCCTTCCTCATTTCCTCCCTCCCTCTCTTCCCTATCTTCCTCCCTTCCTACCCTCCTCACTTCCTCCCTTCCTCCCTTCCTTCCTCCATTCATTCCTTCCTTCCTTCCTCTCTTCCCTTCCTTCCTTCCTTCCTCTCTTCCCTTTCTTCCTTCCTTCCTCTCTTCCCTTCCTTCCTCCTTCCTCTCTCCTCCCTCCCCTCTTCCTCCCTCCCTTCCTTCCTCTCTTCCCTTCCTTCCTCCCTTCCTCCCTCCATCCATTCCTCCTTTCCTTCCTTCCTCCCTCGTCCCTTCCTTCCTTCCTCCCTTCCTTCCTCTCTTCCTCCCTCCCTCCCTCTCCCCCTCCAGAGAGCAGAGAGTCAGACAAGAGAACCTCATGTGTTTCTGTGGGAGTGTTTCTATTGATCTGAACTCATCTGTCGGGACAGAGAAGTCTTTCACCTGCCGTGGAGGTGATGGAGGTGATGGTGGTGGAGGATGTGCTGATGGTGGTGGAGGTGATGGTGGTTGAGGTGGTGGAGGATGTGCTGATGGAGGTGATGGTGGTTGAGGTGGTGGAGGATGTGCTGATGGAGGTGATGGTGGTGGAGGATGTGCTGATGGAGGTGATGGTGGTGGAGGATGTGCTGATGGAGGTGGTGGTGGTGGAGGATGTGCTGATGGAGGTGATGGTGGTGGTGGAGGATGTGCTGATGGAGGTGATGGTGGTTGAGGTGGTGGAGGATGTCCTGATGGAGGTGATGGTGGTTGAGGTGGTGGAGGAAGTGCTGATGGAGGTGACATACACACCTGACTGTGTATTGCTGGTTCTTCTCACAACAGCCACACTACACCGGAGAAGTTTTACATCGAAGCCTGTGATGATGGCGCAGATGATGTTCTTGCCATTGACAGGGTGTCCACTGAAATCACTTTAACAGGTAATATAACCAATATCATTCTAATAGATATATCTATAGATCTACATCTATATATATATTTGTATCCCAGTGGTTCTCAACAGGTCTAGCCTCAGTCAGGACCTTAGTCGTATGGCATTAGTAGCCTAATCATTAAGTCACAACCCGAAAATGTATCACAAAATGTATTGTGTAAATGTACAACAATGTCTTCATATGCTTTTAAAAACATTGAGCGAACAAAAACAATTGGGGCTAAACTCAATGAAAGAGTGAAGCGATTGAGAGTGTCTTCCTGCTGTGTTTCCACAGTGAGGAAGGACATCCCACTATGCGATAAGTCCCAGCCCATCAGCGGCATCATGGGGACCATCCGCTTGGTGGCTGGTAGGTTGTTTTATACGCACAACACTACACACAATACTGCTCTGTGCTAGTGGTGGTGGTTATGCATCCAACGTACAAATGGTACAGTCCTCCAGCTGCCATGGTGTCTTCCTTTCCCTCAGGCATGTACCTCATCGTCATCACGAAGAAGAAGAAAGTAGGGGACCTCCTGGGTCATGCCGTGTGGAAGGCGGTGGACTTTGACATCATCTCCTATAAGAAGACCATGCTGCACCTCACAGACAACCAGGTAGGCAGTAAGAGAGGCACTGGGGCTACACCCCATCACAGTCTCTCTCTCTCTCTCATATTATTATTATATTACTGCTGCAGTGAAGAGGTTTTTTCTGTAAATATTGAAAATATTCTGATCCCTCCAATTCATGTTATTTTTATTATTCTTTTGCACATTCCACAAAGCATCTGCACTTTTCATTTCACTGCATATCCTGTATATGACAAATAAACATCTTGAATCTTGGATGTTGGTTTTAGAGACAATCTGGTGAAACCAAGCATGTTTTGGTAGCGTCCCTTGTTGGTCCTTTGTTCAGCGTGAGGTTGTGATTCTTGGTGTTCCCATCTTAACAGCCAATCTACCCATTTCTAAATGTAGTCAACAGGGAGTCTCTATAGTACATTGGAGCCTGTGGGCCGACACGTGGTCGCATCTGGCTGCGTTATGAAGGTCACACAGAGCTAAGCTAACCTAAGGGCTCTAGACTTAAATCAGTCTTTGTCCCTCTCCCAGGCCCTAGGGTGGAAGTATTGTAAGACATTTTTAAAATACTACTAGCAAGTGAGGATACAATTCCAACAGCAAACAATTTTTTTTAGTTGCTGACCCAACAAAATGCAAAAAAACATCATACAACTTGCACGTCATTTCTCTGTCCCAGATGCAAGACAACAAGGCCTTCCTGTCCATGATCAACAACGTGCTTCAGACCGATGGACTCTACTTTGCCACCGACTACGACCTGACCCACAGCCTGCAGCGGCTGGCCAACACCAGCCCCGAGTTCCAGGAGATGAGCCTGCTGGAGAGGGTAGGTGGTGCAGGGCTGGGGTATGGGTGGTGCAGGACGGGGGTATGGGTGGTGCAGGACGGGGGTATGGTCCTGAGATGTTGCTTTGCATCTCTGTGCATCTGCATTCAGTTTGTCATCCCAACAGCTCGGCTATGAAGTGCGTAAGCGGTTGGCTTCTCTCTGTGGGCTGGATGTACTTGTTGCTTTCTAGCGGAAGTTGTGATACTTGATCTGAGGTTCTATTGATCCTCCTTGCAGGCGGACCAACGTTTCGTCTGGAATGGTCACCTCCTGAGGGAACTCTTCCCACAACCAGAGGTAAAGGAAGATCATATTTGTGCATAAGTTGTGTGGAGACATTTCAACAGAAAAATAATGTGTTATGTTCTGGTGATGTCTTGTTTTTTTTTGTTTCCAGTTACACAAGTTTGCCTTTCCAGTGGTTCATGGCTGTATCCTTTTCTTCATGATATTGGTGATGATGCTAATCCTCACGCATGTCGACTCCTGTACCTTCCGTATGACCATGATTAGTGCTTACTATGACACAGCTCCTTTGTTACTCAAAGCTGTGTTGCTGTACTGGTACGGAACCACTAGGATGAGTCAGATGGTAAAGTAGATGGTACAGTAAAGGTACAGTAGATGTACAGTAAATGGTACAGTAGGAGGTACAGTAAATGGTACAGTAAAGGTAAAGTAGATGATACAGTAGGAGGTACAATAGAGGGTACAGTATATTTACAGTATATTTACAGTATGTATGTATTCTGTCTGGTTGTCCTCTTTTAAAATATGTCGTACAATTAAATAATACACAATAACCAGATCCATGCTGGTGTACGGTGTTGTTCCTTAACCCTCCAGCAGTCATCCTCATGAAGACTTGCTGCATCAACGGGAAGCTGTTTGAGTGGAACCTCATCTCCAGACGCAGCTGTTTCAGGGCTGGAGTACGCTACTACGTCAGGGGTAATGCTGCTATGTCACGGTTGATGCTGCTACGTCAGGGGTAATGCTACTACACCAGGGGTAACGCCGCTACGTCAGGGGTAATGCCGCTACGTCAGAGGTGATGCTGCTACGTCAGGGGTAATGCCACTATGTCAGGGGTAATGCCACTATGTCGGGGGTAATGCCACTATGTCAGGGGTAACGCTGCTACGTCGGGGGTAACGCTGCTACGTCGGGGGTAATGCTGAAACGCTGCTACATCAGGGGTAACGCTGCTACGTCAGAGGTAATGCTGATACGTCAAGGGTAACGCTGCTACGTCAGGGGGAATGCTACTACGTCGGGGGTAACGCTGCTACGTCAGGGGTGATGCTGTTACATCAGGGGTGATGCTGCTATGTCAGGGGTAACTACTACGTCACCTCCACCATCCACCTTTCGTCACTCCACCAATGTTGGATGCTCTTCTCTCCACATATGTATTTAGGTGTTTGTGTGTTCCAGCGTACACGTCTGTACTTGAGGTAGCCACAAGTTTAAGAAACCAGATCCAGAAATCCAGAACCAAATCCTAGACCCTATGCATTAGAATGACCTGCCTCTGCGATTCCTAAAAACACGGCCTTTATTGGATCTTGTTCTGTCTCAGAGCCAGGCGTCTTGAGAGACTACTCCAGCTTTCGTTGTCGTATGTTGTGAGGAATAGATCACGCCACAGTCACGTGTGTCTTGGTTATGCGCAGGCATCGACACCGAGGGCCACGCGGCGAATTTTGTGGAAACCGAGCAAATCGTCCAGTTCAACGGTGGCAAGGCCTCCTTTGTACAGGTGAGGGGACACGGCGTCATGTGACACGCGACGCAGGTGTTGTCGTCATACATCCTGTAATCACTGACAGCCGGATGTCTTAAAGCTGTCATGGTGTTTTTGTGTTCCCTAGACGCGAGGCTCGATCCCCTTCTACTGGTCACAGAGACCCAACCTCAAGTACAAACCGAAACCACAGATCAACAAGACGGTGAACCATGTGAGAACCTTTCATGACCTAATCCTCCTCTATACATGTAGAACAACGCCTTGATTATTGTTTAAGCCTCTGTGTTTGTAGCTTGACCACATTTTTTGTGCCCTTGGTTTCAGATGGATGGATTCCAGAGACACTTTGACTCCCAGATCATCCTTTATGGAAGACAAGTGCTTTTGAATTTGGTAAGAAGCGGCAAATATTTTAGTTTCTCATATTGGTACATCCATAATCGATCAAAAACAGTGGAATTTGAAGGAATAATTTGAATCGATCATCGATCACATCTTTTGGAATCCTCATTATTCGTCAACAGAAATTATTTAACCAAACACGATGTGTTGTGCAGCGCAGTGTCTGCCATATTGTTGACACGCCTGTTTACACTTGGTGTCATATTTTGTCATTTGTACTTCATTATAACCATATTTATTTCCTTGCAGATTAACCAAAAAGGCTCAGAAAAGCCACTGGAACTCGCCTTCGACAAGATGGTGACCAGTTTTGGTAACAGCATGATCAAGTGAGCAGCCAACCGGCCCCCCTCCCTCACCTCCTCTCGGCCCCCCTCCCACACCTCCCCTCAGGAGGTCGTGGAGGTCGGCCCTCCTCCCACCGTCCTTCCTTGGATCTCCACGGTCGCTGTGCTGGTGTTCTGACGGTGTGTTTCTCTGCAGGTACGTGGCGTTTGACTTCCACAAGGAGTGCAGTCAGATGAGGTGGCACCGTCTGCAGCTCCTGCTGGACGCCGTTGCCGAAATACAGAAGGAAATTGGGTGAGAGTCTAGTTCTGTTATGTGGGTTTTTTAGACGTCTCTTTTAGATGTCTCTTCCGTTCTCATGTCAAAGTGATTTTCTGCAGGTACTTCCTGGTGGACAGCGAGGGCGGCGTGCTCGGGCAGCAGGAGGGAACCTTCCGCAGCAACTGCATGGACTGCCTGGACCGCACCAACGTCATCCAGAGCCTGCTGGCCCGACGCTCGCTGCAGTCTCAGCTGCAGGTGGGACACCCTAGCGTAGATGTACACAGCATAGACCGTATAGGATAGGTGCACAGTCAATACACCTCGACCAGGTGGAACTATCGCACGCTTTTGTTTTATGTATATCCAAAAATATATTGTGTATATATATTTGCAATATGTAGCTGACTAACTTCGTCCCTCTCGTCCTTCACCAGAGACTGAATGTTCTCCACGCGGGACAGCAGATCGAAGACCAGATGGACTTTGAGAAGATCTACAAGAATGGTGGGGGCTTCCTCACAGCCATCAGGATATCCATCATATCTATATCTATAGATATACTGTAGATATAGATATGTACATCATCATTACGTGTCTGCTCCCCTACACAACACACACTTCACTCACTTTAGACATGCTGTTGACACGTTTCACTTACACTTTCTCTCTTTCTCTCTTGAAATAATAATAAATAAAATAATTATAATAATAATAATAATGTATAATAAGATAGCTAGAGATAAGATATAATAATAATAATGTGTTTGCGTGGTCTCTGCAGCGTGGGCAGACAATGCAAATGCATGTGCCAAGCAGTACGCGGGCACCGGAGCCCTGAAGACCGACTTCACCAGGTCAGTCTTCAGCCGCCCTCCTGACCTCCTGACCTCACATCATAACCACCAGACAACCTTCATAGCCTCTCCTGACCTCCCATCATAACCACCAGACAACATTCATAGCCTCTCCTGACGTCCAAATCACCATCATAACCACCAGACAACCTTCATAGCCTCTCCTGACCTCCACCTCGCATTATAACCACCAGACAACCTTCATAGCCTCTCCTGACCTCCTGACCTCCCATCATAACCACCAGACAAACTTCATAGCCTCTCCTGATGTCCAAATCCCCATCATAACCACCAGACAACCTTCATAGCCTCTCCACATGGATGTAGTGTTGTCAGCCAAGGGTTTAGTGTTCTGTTGTCCTCCCAGGACGGGGAGGAGGACGCAGCTGGGCCTGCTGATGGACGGCTGGAATTCCATGATCCGCTACTACAAGAACAACTTCTCAGATGGCTTCAGACAGGTGTGTGTGTGTGTCTGTATATGTGTGTGCGAATGTGTGATTGACCATCCACATGGCTCAGTGTCTCCCCGCCAGTAGACTGCCCTAAGAGTTCACAGCCTCCTGTTTGACGCAGGACTCCATCGATCTGTTCCTGGGAAACTACTCTGTGGATGAGGTGGACGTGACCACACCCCTCCGGGAGCTCAAAGACTGGAAGTTCCTTACGGTAAACGACAACAACAACAACAACAAAACAATCATGATGAGGAAGCTGTGTTGGTGGGTAATCAGATGTTTCCTCTCTCCTCACCCCCAGCTGCCCATCATCATGGTGGTGGCCTTCTCCATGTGCATCATCTGCCTCCTCATGGCTGGTAAGACTGCTTTAGCTTCTAGGTTAGAGATGTCTGAGTTTAGGTTCTAGGTTAGAGGTGGTTAGCATCGGTTCTGATGCAGTGGTGTACTTGAAACTACTTGAGTACATTTTTGTTTAAAGTGACTCTGGTTAAAGTAAACTTCATCTGTAAGAAAAGTCATTAAGTAACTCAAATTAAATTGAATATCAAATGTATTTATGTGGATGAAAATGTACCTTAAAAGTAAAAGGTTAAAAGTACAAAGAAACAACACAGTTGTTAGGAAGACAGATAAGACACTTTAAATGCTTTACTTTAAATGTTTGTCTTCTGCTAACAACCTGCGCTGTAGCGTACAGCCTCGCGGCTCATGAGGAACAAGCAATATTATGGCTGTGTGGCTTTACCAGTTTTTATGTAGTTAAAGTCGAAAGAAGTATAAAAACTTGAGTAATTTTTTATTTGGTACTTAACTAAGGACTTAGTACTTAAGAACTTAACTATAAAGTAGCTATAAAGTCAGTAAGTACTTAAGTAAGTTGTTGGAAGTTACTGTAAGGTACTTAGTCTTTACGCCACGCCGCATACTACACACATGTTATCATCCAGTTCTCATGAACTCTTCTCATACGTTATCCATGCGATGCCTTCGCCATCCGAGGAAAACGTAGCATTGCTTCCAGTTCCCCTCATGCTGTATGTTGATGATGCTGCCTCCTCTTCCTCCCACCTCCTCTTCCTCCCCAGGCGACACGTGGACGGAGACGCTGGCCTACGTCCTGTTCTGGGGCACAGCCAGCGTCGTGACCTTCGCCGTCATCCTCTTCAACGGCCGGGACTTCGTGGACGCGCCGAAGCTCGTACAGAAGGAGAAGATGGACTGAATGTGTGCGTGTGGAAAGCAGCTGCGCCCCGGAGACCACTCCTTCTCTACCTCCATCTCGCCTTCCTACCCTCCCCACCAGCGGGCCTGGAGCCTGTACTGACCTCCGGTGGTGGGGAGGCAGGTTTGGAAAACGACAACAAGAAGGGGAGGTCGTCGCAACAGGGCAAGTGGCCCAGGAGTCTGTTGCGTGCGGGGATCAAAGTGGCTACGTGCAAAAAAGACTGTAGAACTCAAAGAGAAAAACTCTGCACGGGCCCTGCTGCTGTCCACACTGTTGGTTAGATGGGGGGGGGGGGGGGGTAGGACCACTCAGGTGACTGGTCTTGTGGGGGGGAGGGGGGTGGTAGGACCACTCAGGTGACTGGTCTTGTGGACGCTGGACAAAGACGGAGAGAACAAGGAGGAGGAGAGTTGTTGTGAAGGAGACTTCACAGCAGAATCCAGAATGAGATCTGTCATCTTTCTCTGTCTTATGTTTTGCGTAGTTTTATTTTTGTCATCCTTTGTTGCCAATGTTATACGTGGTCGTTGCCATAAAGTATATTTAAAGTTATGTACGCAGCTGGCTTGAATCTATGGTGTCTTAGGAGGGCAGAGGTTGCCGATGGCAACCTCAACAAGATTTATGCTCTCTTGAGGGAGCCGCCTGCCACATACAGATCATTGTATGGCCACTGCTTCTTTTAAGGGTCGTTTAAGGGTATATGTGTAGCATAAGGACGCACGACGCTGAGTTAGGACGCACCAACAGCGCTGCCTCCTACAGCTAGAGGACGGGGACTACGGCTCACATCTTGTGGTACTTAACATGCCAGAACTCTGATTGGAAAACACATCTTGGTTGGTGCGCAGTCAGAGGACACGGTAGTGAGACGCTCTGCTTTATTCTTCTCTTTCATCCTTCATGTCGTTCCACATTTTTCCCGTGATGGTCAAATCATATTGTCACAGTGTGAATGAGGAAAAGGCCGTCTATGGAAACACAATTATAAATTGTGACTTACTTTTTGTACTATCTTCCTGCCAGAGTTATGTAAAAATGTTGGGTGCACAGACTCATCAAACGGTTAATATATTAATCAATCATGGGCACATGTACATATAAATTAAATAAATGTGTGAGTCACAAACTTAATTGCATTAATTGGTAAATGTTGCAAACGAGAACGTGTGCTTCATGTATCATTAAGTGTGATTCAGTATTATATGGCAAAATGTTTTCTGTTCATATTGAAATTGTTTTAGTAAATGGGGTTTTATATGTACTTATATTCATGTCAGTAATGACATTTTTATGTACATGACATTTCATGTATTCATATTTTAATCCTGTTCAACACGAGTCTTGGTTAATGCCGAATCAACAGAAACTATATGTGATGAGTAAAAAATGAAATTTTAAGGGATTTGAATTCAGCTACAGAAGGTCTTTACGTTGATAACTACTCATCACATTGCTGGAAATGAGACGGCACCGGCCACTACATCTGTAGTTATGAATCTGTAATAAAAGCTCCTTTGAATCACTATTGCATAATTAAAGAATAGATCACTATTAAAGAATATCATTTTGTTTAATGAAACGTGTTTAATGAAATGTAGGTTATTGAAAAAGGTAGGCCTCCTGAATATGTTGACGACAATGTTGAACTAAAGCGGTGATCAACAAATGATTGCCATGTTTATCCAAATAATCAGGATATGTGGTTGAATACAGGCCTTCACTGTGTATAACCCAGTGGTCATAAGCGCCCGCTGAGTTAAACATCCACACAGTTAAAAGATGTTTGTGTTTTAAGAATATATGACTAATCATATTGCAAGGAATGTTAGTATTATGGCATCCAAGCCAAAGCTATATGATCAGCGACAATCAATCCAATCAAAAGGAGAAAATATCAAATCTTGTATACTTTGTTTGCCTAATATGGAGTCCACCTTATCACTACAGCATTAGTAAGTCAAATCAGTGCCATCACTTCAATAACTATAAAAATTGCAACTGATTTACGGCTATTTACGGTAATTTATGGCCAAATCGCTCTGTGGCGGAGTTGAGCCGACAGACTGCTTTATTGTTGTTTGTCAATCCACCAGTCAGGATTGGGTGTTCATCAGGAATTGCTGCCGAGCCACACAAACTTTTGTTTTCATGGGGTTGGGATTCAGGGGTTGAATAATCTGCGAATCAAGCTACCAAAGTAGAGCATCAGAGCACAACCTTAACACAACATTAATGTTCTTAATGTCATGTGCAATACTTCTTCTCAATATTATCCTTGAAGTATTACCATGCTACATTACCTTTCATCATTATGTGCAATATTCTTAATATTCTTTATATCATGTGCAATACTTCCTCTCACCATTGCTATAATTATAATTACCCTTCAATTATTACCTTTCATCAACATGTGCAATATGTCTCATGTACAATACTACTTCTCACTACTACTGTACTCCCCAATACCATTGCCAACTTGTTTTGCTGACTGAATATCTTAGCTATATTTGTGCATTTACACTCACTGTAAATTTGTTATTCAATTGTTTATTTCCATTGCGATGCAACCAATGGCACAAGAATTTCCTTCAGGATCAATAAAGTTGTATGTGAGGGCTGCTTGCACAACAACAACAACAACAACAACAACAAGCCCCGTGTCCGTGGGCTACAAAGGAACACAACAGGACCTCTTGTACAGCTGTGTTGCTCAGCCCAGAGCTCCCATCCCGGCCTTCACTTGTTTGGTGTTCTGGCCAAGCAACGGGCCCGTTCCATTTAATCACATTTAATTATCACACTTCCAGATGACAGATCAGATAGATGATCCCATTCATATCAATCTGTGTGTTGTGCAAGAACGTGTGTGGATGTTTAAAGGAGAGACGACTAGTGTGGGATGGAGCCAACACTCAGATAAACGCTGATGAGAAGTTGATAGTTGATATTAGATATTGGCTTAAAAAGGCCTTACTATCTCAGGTTCAGACAGTTTGGTATGAAATGGGTCATCTGCCTATAGCATTGACAACTATCACTCTTATTTGTATTATTGTCCGACATTTTCATGGTATGTCTAATGTCGGCCAAACGGGGGTCGTAACAGACATAATGGCGAGATTTTGTATTCTTGGAGTACAACAAACTAATAAATTAATGTAACTCTTACATTGTCAAGGAAACCAGCGGCACCCCATGATGCTCTACCTCTTCAATCAGCTGTCAGGTAGCGGTGAAGGGGAAAAAAGGGAAAGGACCCAAGTGCTGGCAGCAAAGTTAACTTAAAATATTCTTTAATGAAAGTAAACTAAATAGTACCGAATACGAAATGAGGCACAGCAAAACTCGAATCTTCAAATCTTAGAGACAACAACCCGGGAAAAAACCCCACAAGACGGGCGCAGGTATAAAGTGGGAGACTAATGAGGGAAGTGAAAACGGCTGAGACAAAATGGCCGACAGACAAAACAGGGAGTAAACTAACCAAAAGCAGACTATACAATACAAACAGGAAACAATGAACAGATCGAAAGCGGAACATGCAAACCAAACAATACACAACACAAATACAAACCAAACAATACACAACACAAATACAAACCAAACAATACACAACACAAATACAAACCAAACAATACACTACACAAATACAAACCAAACAATACACAACACAAATACAAACCAAACAATACACTACACAAATACAAACCAAACAATACACTACACAAATACAAACCAAACAATACACTACACAAATACAAACCAAACAATACACAACACAAATACAAACCAAACAATACACTACACAAATACAAACCAAACAATACACTACACAAATACAAACCAAACAATACACAACACAAATACAAACCAAACAATACACTACACAAATACAAACCAAACAATACACAACACAAATACAAACCAAACAATACACTACACAAATACAAACCAAACAATACACAACACAAATACAAACCAAACAATACACTACACAAATACAAACCAAACAATACACAACACAAATACAAAGCATCGTATGCTTGTCATTGCGGATCAATTCACTAAATAGGTAGAAGCGACTAGAACACGACTAGTTTCCACGTGCAAAAAGAGAATGCATGAACAGTGGTGAAAATACTAACTAAAGAAACTATTCTGTGAGACGGAAGACTAGTATACATAAAAGTAACACAACTACTATAGCGTATAGCTGGATTACCATAGTCCAGCATGGTGGAAAGCATGAATAGGACCAAAAGAGATTATGGACAGACTTTGCTACATGCCTTCCCATCTAAAATCAGAATAACTCCAAATGTTAC
>PIJE02001687.1:5000-15373 GCA_002895965.2 Coryphaenoides rupestris
GGAGGAGGAGGAGGAGGAGGATGAGGAGGAAGAGGAGGAGGAGGAGGAGGAGGAGGAGGAGGGCGGTGGCGGTGAGGCAATTTGTAACCGATTTCAGTGTGGGAAACCTTTAGCACTTTGTAGAGGGAGCGGTGTGCTTGTCGTTCTGGGTTAGCTAATGGAGCTACAGAAGCACATACACACCTGTCAGCCTTTCCAACCCGAGAGAGACAGAGAGAGAGAGAGAGAGAGAGAGAGAGAGAGAGAGAGAGAGAGAGTGTGTGTGCGCGTGTGTGTGTGTGTGTGTGTGTATGTGTGTGATGTGTGTGTGTGCGCGTGTGCTTTTGACATGTGTAGCAAGTGTACTGACAAGCGGGGTTTTCGGGAGTGTGTGTGTGTGTGGTCGGTGTGTGTTGTCAGCGTGTGTGTGGTGTGTGTGTGTGTGGTGTGGTGTGGTGTGGTGTCGGTGTGTGTGTGGTGTGGTGTGTCGGTGTGTGTCGGTGTGTGTGTGTGTGTGTGTGTTGTGATGTGTGTGTGTGCGCGTGTGCTTTTGACATGTGTAGCAAGTGTACTGACAAGCGGGGTTTTCGGTGAGTGTGTGTGTGTGTCAGTGTGTCGGTGTGTGTGTGTGTGTCGGTGTGTGTGTGTGTCAGTGTGTCGGTGTGTGTGTGTGTGTGTGTGGTGTGTGCGTGGGTGCGTGTGCTTTTGTCATGTAGAGCTAGTGTCAAGTGACAGGAACAGTTTTCGCTGAATATTTTTATGCGTTGCACATACAGGTTTGTGTCTGCTCTGACAAACAGCTGATATATTTATCCTGCCACATATGCTTAATTCATCATTGTGTTCCAACAACTAACTAAAGATTAAAAACAAGCGTTCGACAGCGGTTAACATCGCGTTGTCTCGTCTAATTGGGGTCACGTCTTTTCAGAGGATACCCAAATAACAACACGCTAATGAAGTCATAGTTCATTCATAATTCAAACTGATGAACATTTAAAGAAGTATCAAAATACTTCATCAAAATTGTGCCTCCTAAAATACTTCATCAAAATTCCTCCCGTTATTATCCTGTGTTTTATCACACGTGTCCTCGCATAAACGCATTAACTCAGATGGGGGTTATCTGTGGTTGAGCCATCGTGTGGTTGTGGCCAGGTTGTCGTGTTGTCGTGTTGTCGTCGTGTTGTCGTGTTGTCGTGTTGTGTTGTTATTGAGCTATTTCAGTCCCAGCTACACGCTCGGATCTCCGGCTGACCGCTCTCACGTCAAGTGGAGTACATTTAGTTTTAGAACTCCGTGTCACTCGTCTGCCCCGGAGGCTGGTAGACGACGACGAGCCACGTGCGCAGAACCGACCGCCACCGGAAATGCGGTTTACAGGTTCCAACGGGACCCGCTCGAGATAATAAACCTGCTAAATGTCCGCTGTCACGACACGTTGTTAATCACAAAGAGAGTGTGTGTGTGAGTGTCTGATTTCTGATTTGGGATATTTTCTGCTATTTTCTGCTTCTTTTCTTTCGGTTCATGTCTATGTCTGCCCTTTTGGATGTTGGCGAACCCTTATCCTATATTCTGATCATTCTTGTCTCAACGGGAAAAATGTTCAGTGATACTCATCTATAAGCCCAGTCTCTGTGATATGTCTGTCTGTATTGGCACGGTATACTTGCTGATTTTAAATTCAAATTGAAATCAAGGCTAAAACCCATCACGGCATAAACATTGACGCTCGATGTCTCAATGGAAAATTGTTTTGTAATTGTGTTTTGTATCCTACAGTTTTCATGTTCTTAACAGAGATCTTATTCTCCGTTTCCTGCCCAGGGACTCCAGACGCAAATTAGCTTTTAGTTAACTCTGATAGAGCTAAGAAGCAGTACAATGTCCCTGTCAAACAATGAAAATTAAAATATATTTTGCCATTTTTCAGCGCACGGTACTCGGCAACTGCCAACGCGGCGGGAGCGTTTCGCCGGCAACGCGCGAAACCCTTTTTGACGATTCTGATCTTAATTAGCGTCATCACGGCGCTAAGCCGCATATCACATTCTGCCCCAGCGGCGTGGAATGAGCGCCGCGTCGCTGTGAAATGTAGCCGCGGACGCCTCTGATCACAAACCACAATTAGCAACATATGAGCTATGTTTTAATTAGCTCTGCACCTTCCTGCCGCTCTCTAACCTCATGACTGAAGATACGTCCCCATACGACGGACATCGTTAATAGAATGACCGCTCTGCGACCACACGCATATATATATATACTGTATAGATCTCTTCTTACCATATTGTTCCGGGGTCTCTAACCATCGGTCTCCATCCTGTGTTTGTGCCCACCTGGTACCAGGTACATCCGCACCATGTACCTCGGCATACAAAGCCACCGGCAGAAGGAGAACCAGCGCGCTTCTACTGGGCCATGATGTTCGAGTACGCCGACGTCAACATGCTGCGGCTGCTGGAGACCTTCCTGGAGAGCGCGCCGCAGCTGGTGCTGCAGCTCTGCATCATGATACAGAGCAACCGGGCGGAGCGGCTGCAGTGTAAGGCGTCCCCCAGGGCTCCGTGCTGGGGCCCCTCGCGTCCAGCTTCCATGTCCCTGCATGTACATGTCCCTTTACATGTCTGGTCCCATGTCGATGTCATGTCACATTCGTTGATGTTGTTCTTGTTAATTTGTGCATTTTTGTTTGTCTGTTTATGTAAAGGAGACATATTCTACCACCAGGTGTGAGCGTGATTAGCCATTCCAAGCAGTCTCGAAAAGCCGGTTGGGATAGATCAGCCTACCAGCCTACCCAGTGGACTGGAGCAACTGGTCGGTTGATGTATCCACCATACATCTGGCGGACACTCCCACTTGTGATGTCAAAAACCGGAGATTCTGAAACCGCTTCGAATGGCTAATCACGATCACACCTGGTGGCATAATAGGAGTCCTTTAACTTTAAAGCCGATGATAATGTTTCATCATCATTGGCACTTTTCAAGGTCTTACAATCGCTTACTGTGCACCTTTCCCTTGTAATCAAATCAAAGTTTTGTATAGTAGACAGAGTCCAACATAGAAATTGGTCAACGCTACTACACTACTGCGCTGTCTCTGTCTACCTGCATGGACTTCTCAAGATCTCCGACCTTTTGTCCACCATATTATACCTCCCCGTGACCTCCAGGTGTGTGTGCTGTCTCCTCGCTGCTGTCCCTGGCCTGGGTGCTGGCCTCCTACCACAAGCTGCTGCGGGACTCCCGTGACGACCAGAAGAGCATGAGCTACCGCGGCGCCGTGGTGCACCTCTTCTGGCGCCTCTTCACCATCTCGTCGCGGGTGCTCTCCTTCGCCCTGTTCGCCTCGGTGTTCCACATCTACTTCGGCATCTTCGTGGTGGTGCACTGGTGCGCCATGGCCTTCTGGGTGGTGCACGGCGGCACCGACTTCTGCATGTCCAAGTGGGAGGAGGTGCTGTTCAAACATGGTGGTGGGCGTGGTCTACATCTTCTGCTGGTTCAACGTGCGCGAGGGCCGCACGCGCCTCCGCATGGTGGCCTACTACGCGCTGGTGCTGCTGGAGAACGCCGCGCTCAGCGCCCTGTGGTACGCGTACCGCGACCCCGCCACCACCGACGCCTACGCCTCCTCCGCCCTCTGCGGCGTGTTCCTGTGCTTCGGCTCGGGCGTGGCCTGCATGGCCCTCTACTACGGCGCCCTGCACCCCATGGGCGCCCCGCGGCTGAGGGTGCTGGCCAGCTCCTGCTGTGCCGAGCTGCTGTGGGGCCTCCCGCTGCCCCCCGAGGCGAAGCCCATGGCCCCCACGCCGGGTGGACCATCCCCGCAACGCCGCCACCGCCACGGGTCCCAGGCCACGCCCACGCGGGGCCTGGTGGGGGAGTACGCGGGGGAGTCGGACGAGGCGTCCGCCGACACCTGCCTGCCCGTGTTCCAGGTGCGGTCCACGGAGCCGGTGGACGCGGCCGGCCGGCCCATCCAGCCGGAGGGGCCCCTCATCAAGATAGACATGCCCAGGAAGAGGTACCCGGCCTGGGACGCGCACTTTGTGGACCGCCGCCTGCGCAGGACCATAAACGTGCTGCAGTACATAAGCCCCAACGCGGTGGGCATCAGGTATAGGGACGGCCCACTTCTGTACGAACTCCTGCAGTACGAGTCGTCCCTCTGAAGGCATTCAGTCTCTCTCTCCCCCCCCATCTCTCTCCTCTCTCTCTCGCTCTCTCTCTCTCTCTGTCTCTCCAACAGCGTTCTCAACCATGTGTTCAGACACACTGACACACACACACACACACACACACACACCGTGGTCACCTCTGCTCTGGCTCTCTCACTCTCTCTCTCTCTCTCTCTCTCTCACGCTGCCTCTCTACGTGTCTCTGTCTCTCTCTCTCTCTCTGTCTCCCTCTCTCTCTCTCTGTCTCTCTCTCTCTCTCTTCTCTCTCTCTCTCTCTCTCTTTCCTCTCTTTCAGGATCCTTTAACAACAGTTCCAACAAGCAGACATGCTTTATTTTATTGGTGGGGGACGGGTGGGTGGGGAGGGTAGTGTAAACATAGTAAAAGATTACCAAGAGAGTCTATTTAAAGAGATATATACACGTACAAAAGTCTAATAATATATCAACCCCTACATTCATGGAGTTGGGGGGTGGGGGTGGGGGGGGGGGTTGGTGTGGATGAGTGTGTACATATACCGTGTGAATGTTTCATTATGAAATGTGTTAAACTAATAATAATAATTATACTATTACTGTACCGGTGAATACTTGGTGTGACGGCCGTCATAGGACGCCACGGGCGGGGAAGCACGAGGGAGACTCCGAGATAATATGGACGTCTAAGCACATCCCACGACATTTACTGCCATTCCTGATGTAAATCGATAATATGTATGAAGCTGTTTACTAATACCTTTGCCCATCAGTGAAAAAAAATTACATTAATTTACAATCATGTGAATCCCAGACACACACACACACACACACACACACACACACACACAGAGAATATAATCAATTATGTCTGCATGAGAGGACATTTTATATAAGAAGATATTTTCCATCATCTGTGAGCAAACGTGGCAAAAGTCGACCCCTTTCTACTATGTTCTGTTCCAAATACGTAATAATCCGAAATGTGTCCTTTCTAAAAAAGAAAAGAAAAGAAAAGAAAAGAAAAGAGGGGGGAAAAATACTCATAATAAGCACAGTGACCTTCAATCAGTTCCAGTCGTCAGTCAGTTACAGTAACGTTGTCTTGACGCAGCGCGACCCCTGCTGGTGAGGAGATGTAACAGCATGGCCCCTCACTGCTAACAGGCACACACACACACACACACACACACACCGTCCACAATGCTGTGACAGCACAAAGTATTATTAGCAGGAATCCTCACCTCTTGGAGTATTCAACTCTCTATTTCTCTCTGTCTCTCTGTCTCTCTCTCTCTCTCTCTCTCTCTCAGTCCTCTCGCCCTTTCCCCAAAGTATGACACGCAACAGAAGAGGTGAAGGAGTTAAAGCTGGTTAAGCGTTTCGAGTTTATTTTCTAATTCGCGTTGATCGAGAAGGATTAGGAGTACACTGTCAAAACATTCCAATGACATTTTGTCACGTGTGACATATAAAAGACATACACTATAAAACAACCTCCACCTGTCCCGTCTCCACCCATAAAAGTAGGCTACTCCCTATATCACTATCATAGACACAAAATATTGGGATGAGAATGATATGATATCATATACTATTTGGTGAAATGATTTGTCACGGACTTCAAAAAAAAAGAAAAGAAAAAACGAGAATCTCTTTGTGTTGAATTGTTCGAGGCTCTCTAATAAGTGTTCTCTCTCAGCGTATTCGTATTTTTTACACGCTGGTGCATCCTAGCGAGTCTCAAAACTAAACCTGAGGAGTCATCACCCGTCCTGTGAGCGAGTCCTGGGACCTGGGTCACTCCGCAAAGGCGTAAAAGCGCAAAATATCAAGCCAAATGTCTATTTTTTAAAACTGGTTTGACCGTTTGTTTCCCCTCTCATTTCAAACTCATCTCGTTTGAACTTCTATGGGGGCCAGGGAATGATTGTCTGTAAAAAAAAAAACAACCCATCCAAAAAGACCTTCTGTGTACAAGGGGCTTGATTTGTTCTTTTCTTTCTTCCAGAGAGGGCTATCGAAAAAAAACTTAAAAGGGGGAACTTCCGGTGAAGAAATGCATTTCATGAATCCAGCTCGATCTAATCTATCGACTCGACACGTCATCAGCATATACAAATGTAGACCGTGCTGCAGTGGGTCGATTTCCTTTTACACTGTTGTCGTCGTTGTGTGGCATTTACTTAGCGTGTAGAACGTGGCGTGATCGTACCTACAGTACACCGACATAACATTACGTGTGTAAAAAAAAAAACAGAGGATGCCTGCTGTGAGCCTCCGAGACAACGTGGAGGATAACTTCTTCCTCCCTCCTCGCGGTTACACTCGTGGCATCTCTGCCGATAGCGACAACAAGGGCCAGTTAGCTATCTATCTATCTTAGCGAACATCGTACTGTAGACGGCAGATTGCTGCCATGTGGGGTCCGATACGGTCTTGTGTGGCCTCAACTTCTCCCATGTATCTGCCCTTGAGTAAGCGAATGTTGTGGTTGTGCTTTACACAAAATGATGCCCATTAACCCAGAACCACATCCCGATCCAAGACAGATGCTTGAATGTTTGAAATGGTGAATGAAATGTTGTCCCTTATTATCCCTTGTTATCCCGAATATTTGCTCGAGCTTCAAGATGGTACAGAGGAGAGAGAGAGAGAGAGAGAGAGAGAGAGAGAGAGAGAGAGAGAGAGAGAGGGAAAGTTTACAGACTTGGCTTGATCGAGGTTTGGTACACAAACAGAGATAGAGAGAGAGAGAGACAGACAGAGAGAGAGCGAGAGAGAGAGAGAGAGGCACTCCTGTCTCCTGGCACGTACAAATGAGACGATACAAAATATGGTTGATATTGTTGTTATTGTTTGTTTGTGGCTGCCTGGCTGCCATGGCGATATCGAAGCACCCAAATAACAACAAAAACGAAGACAAAGGCACAACAAGGAGTGAGAGAAACAAACTTGCTGTTTGGAAGCCCCCCGCCGCCCCCCGCCGCCCCCCACACACACACACACACACACACACAACCCCCTGCTGTGCGGTTCTGTGTCGATATCAGGCGAGGCAGAGGCCTTGGTAGGAAGTATTGGTTTTTACTGCAGGCTTGCTTTTGAGGCGTGTGAACTGAGCTACTGTCGTGTTCATGGCGCATGCTGCTCTCTCCCCCGTCCAACACTCACGTCACTGTCTCCTGTCTCCTCTCCTGTATCAGGAGGAATATCGGTAAACCAACGGTAATACAAAAAAAGGAACTCGCTCATCACATAACCTAGTCCCTTGCAATACTGTTAATAGCAAAAAACGCTCCATGTACTGCATACATGTTCAATAAATACGTTGTGTGTGCGTGCGTGTGTGTGTGTGTGTGTGTGTGTGTGTGTGTGTGTGCTGTATTGGTTGTGTCACGATGAGCCCGACCCAGACTTGAGCTGGAAATCTGCGAACTCATCTCAGTTTGCCAGTCAGTAGTAGCATCATACATTTGTATATATATATATATATATATATATATATATATACTGTATATATATATATCTCTTTTGACAGTATATAATCAAGGCAGGCATGATTGTTAAGCACCACGAATGAAGCTGTAGCACTGAAGCCCCGCCTACAAAAAGAAAGGAAAACGAATGAGTCACAGTGTGTGTATCTGCACCTGATTGGACACGTGGCCATGTCTGAAATACCACCCTCCCCCCCCCCCCACCTCACACACACACACACACACACACACACACACACCCCCACCGGTGTCTGTCCACCAACGGAGGGATGCACAGATAAGTGCCAGGCAAGCCGACAACGACCACCATTCCCCCCTATCCCTCCCTCGCTCCCTCCCATCCTTTCCTCCCTCCCTCCCTCCCTCCCTCCCTCCACTGTCTGCTTATTATCATATAACCCACGTTCCTCTGTTACGAGGAAAAGCTCGCGGAAACACAGAAGTATGTCTATTGGTGGAGCGATCCACCTCTCACGGACACAGGTGACGGACGGGTGATCCAAGACGACCCCTCCGCCCTTGAGGTCGTCGTGGAACTGAATCGGAACCCCCCACCCCTCCCCTGAGTTAGCTGGTTCAGTGGTCTGCATCTATCGCTCCTGAAGAAACTGGAAACCTGTCTTGGCTGTGTCGAGTGTTGTGTTGAGTACATGTCAGTAAAATGCGATCCCATCCATCTATCCACAACCGCACTGATGATAGCTGACCAGTGTGGCTGTGAGTCTGTTCGCTGATGTTACACATCGAGATTGCGGTCGTTACTATTGTTGTTTTGTGATGTTGTGGTTGTTGTTGTTGTTGCATACTGTTGTGGGAGATGTGTTGGAGCTGAAGCCAACCGGAGTTTGCGCCCTGCGGAAGCCCAGGAACGCCCGGGAATGCCCGGGAACGCCAAACGCTGGAGACCAATGAAGGCAGCCAGCCCCGAGGATGTGTAGCAGCCCTGCACAGTACAGTAACTCATGGCTGCCATGTGCTGTCATCATGAATGCCCGTTTGGTCTCCAGCCACCAGGGGGCGAGGGGTGAGAGAGTGGGCGACTCCCCCAACGCCACCACCCACCACCACCCACACCAACCAAGGCCATGGAGGAGGAGACAGGGGGGGGGAGCCAAAGGTCAGAGGGCAGCAACCAGGGACGGTGTCAAAAGAACAGAGCTGAGTGTTCTGACAACTGGAGGAAGAGGAGGAGGAGGAGGAGGAGGAAGAGGAGGAGGAGGAACCCCGACCCAGATACACACGCACACACACACACACGTACACACACACACACACACACACCACACACACACACACACACACACACACACACACACAAGCATTATGCACACTCCCCCTATACCTGTGCACACCCCACCTCCCTCCCCCGACTCCCCCCCCCCCCCCGGACCCCACATGGCAGCAATCTGCCGTCTACAGTACGATGTTCGCTAAGATAGATAGATAGCTAACTGGCCCTTGTTGTCGCTATCGCAGAGATGCCACGAGTGTAACCGCGAGGAGGGAGGAAGAAGTTATCCTCCATGTTGTCTCGGAGGCTCACAGCAGGCATCCTCTGTTTTTTTTTACACACGTAATGTTATGCCGGTGTACTGTAGGTACGATCACGCCACGTTCTACACGCTAAGTAAATGCCACACGGGTGGTATTTCAGACATGGCCACGTGTCCAATCAGGTGCAGATACACACACTGTGACTCATTCGTTTTCCTTTCTTTTTGTAGGCGGGGCTTCAGTGCTACAGCTTCATTCGTGGTGCTTAACAATCATGCCTGCCTTGATTATATACTGTCAAAAGAGATATATATATATACAGTATATATATATATATATATATATATATATACACATATATATATATATATACAAATGTATGATGCTACTACTGACTGGCAAACTGAGATGAGTTCGCAGATTTCCAGCTCAAGTCTGGGTCGGGCTCATCGTGACACAACCAATACAGCACACACACACACACACACACACACACACACACACGCACGCACACACAACGTATTTATTGAACATGTATGCAGTACATGGAGCGTTTTTTGCTATTAACAGTATTGCAAGGGACTAGGTTATGTGATGAGCGAGTTCCTTTTTTTTGTATTACCGTTGGTTTACCGATATTCCTCCTGATACAGGAGAGGAGACAGGAGACAGTGACGTGAGTGTTGGACGGGGAGAGAGCAGCATGCGCCATGAACACGACAGTAGCTCAGTTCACACGCCTCAAAAGCAAGCCTGCAGTAAAAACCAATACTTCCTACCAAGGCCTCTGCCTCGCCTGATATCGACACAGAACCGCACAGCAGGGGGTTGTGTGTGTGTGTGTGTGTGTGTGTGGGGGGCGGCGGGGGGCTTCCAAACAGCAAGTTTGTTTCTCTCACTCCTTGTTGTGCCTTTGTCTTCGTTTTTGTTGTTATTTGGGTGCTTCGATATCGCCATGGCAGCCAGGCAGCCACAAACAAACAATAACAACAATATCAACCATATTTTGTATCGTCTCATTTGTACGTGCCAGGAGACAGGAGTGCCTCTCTCTCTCTCTCTCGCTCTCTCTCTGTCTGTCTCTCTCTCTCTCTATCTCTGTTTGTGTACCAAACCTCGATCAAGCCAAGTCTGTAAACTTTCCCTCTCTCTCTCTCTCTCTCTCTCTCTCTCTCTCTCTCTGGACACAACCTGAGTGAACATTGGCCCAGAGTTACTGTAAGGGCGAATGTTTTT
>PIJE02001687.1:16692-51692 GCA_002895965.2 Coryphaenoides rupestris
ACAGCCAAACAACTAGCCCGCCCGCAACGCTTCGCTATAACAAAACTACTCTCTCTCTCTCTCTCTCTCTCTCTCTCTCTCTCTCTCTCTCTCTCTGTCTCTCTCTCTCTCTCTCTGTACCATCTTGAAGCTCGAGCAAATATTCGGGATAACAAGGGATAATAAGGGACAACATTTCATTCACCATTTCAAACATTCAAGCATCTGTCTTGGATCGGGATGTGGTTCTGGGTTAATGGGCATCATTTTGTGTAAAGCACAACCACAACATTCGCTTACTCAAGGGCAGATACATGGGAGAAGTTGAGGCCACACAAGACCGTATCGTAAAGGTTACAAGTATGAATTAAGAAAGTCCTCAAAAGCATTGTGTTTATTTGATTACATTCATAATCGTAATAATAATAATAATAATAATAATGATATAGTAGTAGTCATGACGATATAGCCATGACGATTCTGGAAAAACTGTTGGTCTATGATTGTTATATACTTTTGTCTATGTCGTCAAATCATCTTCCGTCCTGCAATGATGAATGATTTCTAGTGCCAAGATGTAAAACTTCCGTGTCGTTTGTCTGTGTAAACAATACAATACATCAAAATGACTGTGGTTATATATATATATATATGTATATATATATATATAGCTTGAAAATATTTCAAAAAGGGCATATAGATATTGGTTATTTTGCATCTTTGAAGTGGGGTGACACACAGTATATTCAAATGAAGCCCCGGCCACACATGTCCATTCTCCAATTAGACCGCCGTCTCCTCGGTTCGCCCATCGCTCCTCTGGCATGCCTGTAAAATTGTGCAGTGGTCCTCGACATTACGCATGTAGGTGCTTCTAGCCACACAACGGGGTTCTCCTCTGGTTCCTCCCCTTTCATGTGTACGTACTGTAGCAGCAGGCGGTTCTATAGCGACAGCGTCCAGCGTCTTTGCTCGGTTGAGTCTTTAGTTTAAGTATATATATCTATATGTATACCTCTTTGAGTCGACGCCATTTTGTTATGCCCGGGCAACGTGGCAAACGCTTGGGTGACAACAAACATTTTTACGTTGTTTCTTTATTTCTTTCTTTCCTTTCGTTCTTTCTTTGGTTCAACCTGGTGCTGAATAACAACACAATAACGCACACATCTTCAACAAAATAAAAAAACCGAACAACACAAAGGTGCTACCGCAACCAGTGGGCCGTGAACTCACCCCGCGTTGTGGCCCCCCCGTGTGCGCAGCCATCTATCCAGGCGGCCCCCTGGCTGCTGGCCCCTGGCGCTCGGGGCCCCTCCTCTCTCTACAGCACCTCAATTCTACACCGTTTACAGAAGCAGAAACTCAAATATACTCAATGCTGGTGCCGCTTTTTTCTTTTTCCGACCGACAAACATACATATACACACACACACACATATACACGCGCAAACACCTGACCGTACACACAACAGATTTTTATCTATTATGTAATGACACTCATGATAGCTAAGTTGTTTGTTTGTTTATTTATGTATTTATTTTTTGGTTTTACTTTTATTCAAATCTGCACTAGGAATTCTTTTTTGGGAGGGGGGGGTGAAACGTTAACGCGTCAAAGAAGAATAATTTTGGCACAAATCCTCATGAAGCACAAAAGTACTTCTGAGAATGGAGTTATTTTTGAGGTCGAGAAATAGGACGTAAATCGCTGTGTTGTAAATTCCTGTCACCTCTATACGTCTTTAACTTGTGTGTATCTATTTTTGTTGTTACTGTGGAATTGGCTGTAATATTTTGTTAAAGATGCATTTGATATTCCAATGAAGCGAGTATGGTTGTTATATTAATTGCTGCTGGTTTTTGAAATTGTTCAATCGAAAAAGGTGTTGGGAAATATTGCTTTGTTGAATATTCAATCAATTTCTAGATTGTGTTAGCTTGTTGGTGTATTTTACAAATCTAATACTCCTAAGACTATATGATTTATCTGGGCTACTCAGTTGGCAAAATGTCAGTAAGCAAAGAACTTGCTACAGTCTGTAGCATATCAATAAAAGTGCACTCTATACAACCATGTTGTGATTGAGAACATAATATAAAGAATGACTTCTTTGTTGTTGTTAAATATAAAATGTAAGCAAATTGTTCCACGGAACTAACATTCTTTGAAGAGAAAAAAAAAGCAAAACTGATGTCCATTATTGTACCTACCCCCTATTTCTGGGAACAATATGAATATTATTGATAACATGGTGCTAAAGTTATTTTGTATGTTTTGGTTTTTAGATGAAAAGAGAAATATTAAGCGAAAAATGTAATGTTAAGCCTTACTGTAGATTATTATATCAGACTGTTCATCCCAGAAGAGAACAAATAAATATAGTCTTTGAAAGTCCAAATGTGTACCAGGATTGAATTTTATTTGATTTCACTACATTTCTGGCACACACACATACACACACCACACACACACACACACACACACACACAGAGAGAGAGAGAGTGACAAAGGATAAACGGTTTGATTAAATGGTATGCAGAAGAGCAACATAAATAAATCACATTAATCAATAAATCAATAAACAAATACAACACAAAAAAGTTTCGTAACATACACAAGTACAAAACCATAAGAAAAGATATTACAAAAAATCTAATTAAAAGTTAAGTATAATAAATAAATACATAAATAAATAATCTCTAAATAAATACATATCTCTAAATAAATAAATAAATGAATAAATAAGTAAATAAATAAATAAAAGCGAGAGTCGACGGCGCGCAAAGCATGCTGGGCGTTGTAGTTCAACGCCCAAAATGGCGGCAGTGTTAAAAAGTTACGCCCGAGTTTTCTCCTTCTTCTTCTTATTACGATTATGATTAATATTATTATTATTATTATTTATTATTCGCCAGTTCGTTTTGGCATTTGGCGACGATACCTCCACCTGAAACACACTGAAACACACTGAAACACCAGCCGTGCTTGTCCTGTTGAACAAATACAACATCAAATCACACCTTAGATCCCCTGCCGACCCATCCCAGCTATGCAATGCTAAGCTATGCTAAACTATGCTAAAATAGGTAGCCAGCGGGCTAATGGTGCGTTCCAGTTGTACTCGAAAGTCGGAATAGTCGCAAATTTCCGGGGCAACGCCCACTGAAATCGGCATTCCAAACTGGGAAGGCGGGGAGAACATACAATTTAAATTCAATTTAAAATAAGATAAGATAGAACTTTATTAATCCCGAAGGAATTTCTTGTGCCAGGTTGCATACAGTAAAATAAAACAATAGAGAAATACACAGAATAATAAAAATAAACTAACAGATTTACAAATGTACAATGTCAAATATAAAAATATATAGGCAAGATAAGGTATTCAGATGGCGAAAACAGTTTGGCATAATTGAAGTGTAATACAGCTGTGATAATAATATAATAAGTTCTATTCTATTCTATTCAATAATGGTTAGGGGACGTATTGCACCTGATAGAAAGAATATTAAGAATATATATTAAGAATATTGCACATAATGATGAAAGGTAATGTATTGGATATGACATTTAGAATATTGCACATGATGATGAGAGGAGATGAGAGGTAGTGTTACAGATAATATTTATAGATAACATGATATTAATAATAATAATTTAAAGAGCTTTATTGGCATGGGAAATGTACATTTATATTGCCAAAGCGAGTGGTAAATAAAAACAAAACAAATCTAATTTACAGTTGTCGATTCACAATAATGTACAATTGCAGATATTCTGTAACAAAGAAATATGTAAACAAAGCTGCAATATTGCAATCAAATGTACAAATATGAGTTTCTAAAATATACTTATAAAGAACTAAATATATACAGGTAAGTAAGTCAACTTAAAAAATGGTGTTACAAAAAAAGGAAAAAATCTATTAAAAAAAATACAAAAAATATTAAAATACAAAAATAAAATAACATAAAAATAAAAAATTGGGGAAAAAGCGGCAAAACCTCCCTCCCTCCAGGTGTGACGTCATTCCCGAAATCTCCAACTTCCAACAAGAAGCGTGACAGCTTCAGGGGGGCGTCGGCAAAACAAACAAAAACCAAAAAATCCGACTTCCGAGTACAACTGGAACGCGCCACAGCTAGCTGCTAGCTGCCAGAAAGTTGCCAGAGGATGACAGTTATGAGCAGCCACGAAATAAAATAAAATAACATCACACAACATCACATAACATCACCGTGCGTTGAACAGCGAACATGAAGCCTCGGTAGACATGGAGGAGGACGTGAAGAAAGTGAAAAAGGTAAAAGAAATGTGCATAGCATAGCCCTGCTTACTAGCTGGCTAACAGCTAATAATAATGTGTAATAATGCATGTGTGTGTGTGTGTGTGTGTGAGAGCTAAAGTGTGTTTAAAGTTGCTTCCCCACACAGCCCAAGTCCTGGTTAATAATAATAATAATAGTAATATTCTTTTGATATATTTAAAAAAATGTCAAGTTATTTGATTTGACACACACAAACACCACCATAAAGTAAAGTACTTGAAAGTAACCCATGGCTATTCTTTTACATTGATGATATAATAGTTGTTTTCCTCTGTCTGATTGTATTGTAACACTGGCTGACAGCAGGCTGTTGTGTCTGTGTTGTTGTTGTTGTTGTGGAGGACTTTGGAGAGGGCCATTGAAGTCTGTTTTGTAGAGACATTATTTTGGTGATTCATGTCTTCCAATTGGGGAAATGATACATCTGGGTGGGTTGAAAACAGAAAAGTACAATAAATGTAGTTGGGTACCAGTAGGCAACACCTTATGTGACACACATACAAGAATGAGTGTTTATTGCACTAGACACATGCTCAAGATGATACAAATAGACAAGTCACATGTAAAATAAGCATTGCATTTGCTGTGTTCACTTTGTAAATCAGTGTCATCTTTATCAGATGCATTACTTTGTTCTGACAACTATGTCTTGCAGTGTCAATCATTAGCAGCGTAAGGCAGACCGACACACATGATGTCTCTGTCACAGTCACAGACACACACACATGTGCTTTCCTTCTAGACGACACACAGATTCATTTAAGTCATAGATTAATTTAGTAGAATGAGAATGTCCACGTTTTCTGAAAGCAGACATTGTCACAGTACAGTACAGTACAGTACAGTACAATAATACAATACAGCCTTTGGACAATGGATCTGCTGCAGGATCTGCTTGTCAACACCCTGGCTGGGATGTCCCTGAACGCTTTGTGGGTTGTGGACGATAGAGTATTTTCTAATCCCTTCATTGTACTTTGACTTTGATAGAAGCACACAACCAGATAAATATAGCATCATGTTTTGTCTGGATACTACAGAGTTGCCTGGCTGGCCCCACACCAGCCAGTGTTCTGCAGAGCCCTGTGATGAGTGTTTCGTGACTGTTTATTCAACAGATGTCACCATCACCAACAGGCTAGAGGATGAGTACCGTAATCAGTTTGTGTTCATACTGTGATAGCATTGCATGCAACATCACTGTCTACCACTTGGGGGCGCAAGAGGACAGTAACCAATGCAGACATGTATGTTATAATAGCATTGTAATGCTTGTTAACACTCCACACACCCATAGCAAAACTGATTTAGACTCCCCCCTCCATAGATAAATATTATTACCTTGTAATGCAATGCACTGTCCTAGTATTGTGAATGTCATATGAATGTGGAGGAAGGAAAACTAAAAATATCGTGCTATCAATGTTAGTGTAGCCATGACTTCAGTTAGTGGAAATAATTGGCTTACCAGTTATTTGCTAAGACATATTTTTCATAAGAGCACACTTTCCTTTGTCCAGCACTTGGCAAGATCCTGTGAATCACTTAATCCTGGTTCTTTTGAGTTTTCCAGTGTTGTTTCCATTTCAAAAGTTTGCATGTCTTCGGTTAAGTTCAGTTCCTTCCCTCCCAGTTCGTCATCTTGAGCGTGCAAAGTCAAATTCCACAGAGCAAATAACGAGAAGAAATGTCGCGCTGGACTTTGTGGTCTGTGGCCAGAGAGCTCGGCCTAGCCTACTTACTACCTGTCCTTATACTGTCCTCTCGGAGGCCCATGAAATGTTAATGCGACCTCTCAGTTACCGCCCGCAAACCAGGAACTACAAGCTGCTGAATAATGTATTGACACACACACACGCTGTGGTGTCCTGGTACACAACAGCAGGAGATCGTTTGTCAAAAAATAAAAACGTAACAGACCCACCAAAAGTGTACGAGTTTACATTGCAAGCCCATATGCATCTTGTCAGGTGTTTGTTTTCAGTGGTATGTTTTTTTGCAAGTAATAACAATGTGCATTTTGCAAGTACAGTATAGCGTGTGCATGTCACAGGAAGTTAGTGGTTGGCCATTTCCTGTTCTCTGTCCTGTCCCCCAACCGCCACCCCCCCACCCCACCCCACATGCTCCATCAGTCCTCCTCGCTTAGCAACCGTCGCTAAGGCTGCGTGTGACTTGAGATGACAGCAGGTGACGGGCGGTCGGCGGTGTGGTCACCAACGTGAGGGAAAGGAATGTGTCCTCCTTCCGCTCACAGTCTCTCTCTCTCTCTCTCTATCTCTCTCTCTCTCTCTCTCTCTCTCTCTCTCTCTCTCTCTCTCTCTCTCTCTCTCTCGAGCGTCAAAACGCAGTCTCTGTAAATAGCAGCTATCGGTGAGATCACACATGGATTACGAGGTAATTGTTGCTGTTTCTTCTTTTGGGCACTGTGGTTGTTAAGGCGTGTTTTGTCGCTGCACACTCTCTGCACATTCTGCGCAGGAAATTAGTTCCTATCATGTTTGAGTGCAAGCGGATAATTAGGAGTACAGTTTATAATGCGAGTAGAAACATGTAGGATTGAAAAGGTGGGTGTTTTGGGGAACATGGAAGGAAAACCGCGCCTCGTTCCTCTTTTTCGAGAGGATTTTTGTGTTCAGCGTATTAACTTTTTAGTTCGATGTGATCTCCGGACTTTGATCCTCCTGTGACGTTAACGTCGCGTCTGAACGTTTATCTGAAGCGCATCCTCAAAATATTACCTGTGCCACTGAATGTTGACTTGCAAGCAGCACACGTTTAACCCGTAACTTCTCCTGACGACGACGGGCCGTGGCGTCGCGTATCGTTTTGATGTGTGACATCCGAAGCAGTTCATGAATGTATTTGGGGAACTTGTCAGTCACCACAGAAAAGTGCGGTTTAAACGCACACAATCCATCTTTCTTTTTACAATGGGTAGTAGGCCTATCACTATTCACACCACTGTCAAATTACACTGGGTCTCCATGGGTCAGGAGTGGGTCGAGGTGTAGGCCTATCTGTTCCTTCATCTTGTTCTTCTTGCTCGTTCAGCCCACAAGCTGTCATATGTGTGGTGTTTATGTCCATGCTGTATGTCTGTCAGTTGTGTATAATGATGGTTGTGACGTTGTGGTCCCCGGGCTGTGCTTAGTCTCTGTGCTCAGAGACTCTTTGAAATGCTCCCAGCCTATGGCACTAACTTTTAGTGCCGAGCATAGCCGGGTGTGGCTGATGGAATCAACCCCAACTTTTAAATATAGCCTCAAACTATAGAATATCCTTTGAACTCCAATCGACCCGCTGTTATTATTATTATTATTATTATTATGCATCGACCTTTACATTATAGAATATTGTTCCACTACAATCAAACTGCTTTTTCTGTCTCTCTTCACAAACCCAACCACACCAAAAATTTGAATATCTTTCAACTTGAATCAAACTACTTTCGGATCTCCCCTGAAGCTGTACAATATCTTTCTATATAATTTCTTTTAAGCCATAGCCTAGAATATCTTTCAACTCAAAGTACTTTTAGATCTACCCTTAAACTATATAATGTCTTTCAACTCCAAGCAATGTACTTTTGTACCTTCCCTACAACTTGAATCAAACCAAACTTTTAGATCTACCCTTAAATGCTATAGAATGTCTTTGAACTCTAAATAATCTAATCCAACCACTTGGTTAATAATCCAAACCATATCATGGAAGTCTAATCAACCCTCTTTCGCATCGTCCCGTGATCCATACAATGTCTTTCAACTCTCTCATCTCTCTCTCTCTCTCTCCCTGTCCTGTCTCCGTCTCTCTCTCTCCGTGTCCCTCCCTCTCCGCCAGCCGGGCATCGTGTCTCCGTTCAAGCGGGTGTTCCTGAAGGGGGAGCGCGGGCGGGACAAGAAGGCCCAGGAGAAGAGCACGGAACGGCGAGCCCTGCACACCTTCTCCCTGTCCCAGCCGGACCACCGCATCGACCCTGACATCCTGCTCAACGACTACATCGAGAAGGAGGTCAAGGTGAGCGGGAGCAACAACATCATCATAATAATAATAATAATAATAATAACAATAAACTTTATTCTTACAGCGAGTTACAAGGTGCTTCACCAAATGCATGTGTTGGTGGTGCAAAGATGGCCGATCAGAAAACTTTAAAAGAACATCATAACCCACACAGAAAATTTGAAAAATAGAGAGATTAAACAGAAGATGGCAAACAAAATAGAGAAATAAAACACACCAAATAACTCAAGACCCTGTGTGTGTTTTTTTTTTTGCTAAACCCTACAATAGGAAAATATAAGGTCGGTCATTTTTACTTTTATAGCGCCTTTAGCACTTGTTTTAGTGTCAAGGGGCTTCACAACTCAGTGGTTGTGAAGCGCGCACACACACACACACACACACACACACACACACACACACACACACCCCTGTTCCCGCAGTTCTTGGTAAAAGTAATTATAGTGCAGGCTTCTCCCCAGGATGTATTTACACGGTGGCTCACGCAATACGGGGGATGGATTTACTGTATTTCAGACTACCGAGGGCAATTACACAAGAGGGCAAAATAAATCTAAATGCTCTACCTACTAATAATAATAACAGGCTGGTAATGGGGTAATAGACTCCAGTTACCAGGGTTTTCTTTTTCTTTTTCTGGCAATCCGTGTGTGCGTGCGTGCGTGCGTGTGTGTGTGTGTGTGTGTGTGTGTGCGTGTGCGCGTACGTTCGTGTGTGTTTTTTCTTGGCATGCTCTTGGACAGCACAATGTACAAACCACCTTTTCTTTTAGTTTTATGATCATTTGCAGCAGCCCCGTGCCTTGATTCACGATGTCTCATGTAGTGCGGGCAGTCATTTAAATTGCGTCAGTGGTTCGTGTGTTTGTGCTCATAGCTCTTTCGAAAAAATGTCAAAGTTAATTCTGCCTGTGTTCATTTCTTGTTTAATACAATATACAATCTGCAAGCTTTTCCCCTCTCCACAATACATTAATGATGATGGCTGGTGGCTGACTTAACCTGTAGTGCACTGGGCCAGGTGAGGCTGCAGCCCCACCCACCCAGACTTTAACTGGGCCAGGTGAGGCTGCAGGCCCACCCACCCCAGACTCTAACTGGGCCAGGTGAGGCCAATTAAGCCAGCCACGAAACACACACACACACACACACACACACACTCCCACAGGCATGTAGAATTCCATATTAGTGTCCATATTAAAGTGTCCATATTAAAGTGTTTCTTTTGTCCCATGCAGTACCTGGGCCAGCTGACGTCCGTACCGGGCTATCTCAACCCCTCCAGCCGCACCGAGGTCCTGCAGCTCATCGACAATGCAAGGGTAAGGTCCCCCCCCCCCCCCCCTGACAGCACAGGGTAGGAGGTATCATGTGGCGGTGTTCTAGGGCTGTTCCACTAGTCCAAGGTGCTGGGTTCAAGCTCCCTCATTATCCCCCTGCCTGCTCCTTACTGACCTGTGTCTCATACCGCTGTATGCCGTTTTTCAGCATCTGGGACTAATTGTGTGCAGATATGGCGAGGGTCAGCTACCTACTACAAAAACACATGGTAGTGATAGTAAATACCAAAAGTGTGTGGCAGTAATCCCTACCACATGCCACCCAAGTGTCTTTACTGTGGTTCCACTGACAACCAGGTAGATGTTGTTCAACCAGTTTGTTCATTTTAGAGTTAGAGTTGGAGTTGTTTTGCAGGCAGAGCAGGTGGAAAAATGCTAACGTGCCAGCGATCCTTGAGTGTGATGTGTGTGTGATGTGTGTGTGTGTGTGTGTGTGTGTGTGTGTGTGTGTGTGTGTGTGTGTGTGTGTGTGTGTGTGTGTGTGTGTGTGTGTGTGTGTGTGTGTGTGTGTACGTGCACGTGCACGTGGCGTGGTCGAGGTCATGGCTGGTTTATCATGTGCGCCTTGATCGCCCACCAAGGCACCACAGGTGTGCAGCCTCAGAGTCTAACCACACACACACACACACACACACACACACGCACCTGCTAAACGACTAAATAGTAGTCATAGCACACAGGACCTGTGGGTGGCAGAGAGAGTGTCGACATTTTTTAAAGAAAACTTAAAACAAACCTTTTTAGCCCGGCTTTTAGCTCGCGTGTTATTATTTTCTACCTGCACAATGGTATTCTTAATTTTACGATGCTAATGTATTTATTCACGTTCATGTTTTGTATTTAAAACTCATCCTACTTTTATTTCCATTCTTACGTCCAGCACTTGGAGTTGCACTTTATGTATGACCTGTGCTATACTAAAGGAGACCTATTATACCCCCAGGTGTGAGCGTGATTAGTCCACTGGGTAGGCTGGTAGGCTGATCTATCCAGCATACCTCTAGGTGGACACTCCCACTTGTGATGTGAAGTGGGGCCATTCCAACCGGTTTTTGAAACCGCTTGGAATGGCAAGTCACGCTCCCTGGTGGTGTAATATGCCGCCTTTAATGCATGGGCCCTCCATTCATTCATTCCCCAGAAGAGCAACCAGCTGGCGGGCCAGCTGACGTCAGAGCTGGACGCGGTGGTCAGCCTGTCCGCCTACAACGTCAAGCTGGTGTGGCGGGACGGCGAGGACATCATCCTGCGGGTGCCCATCCACGACATCGCCGCCGTCTCCTACATCCGGGACGACTCGCTGCACCTGGTGGTGCTGAAGACGGGTGAGAGGCTAGTTAAAGCGGTCATCTCGAAGATTTCCGTTTCGTTAAAGCTCTTTGGCGACACCGACGGACGGAAATTGTAATTGCATCCAAACCGTGTCGCAGAGGCGACGTCGGTCCACTGGCAGTTGTTTAACGACGGACACTCTGTTTACTCTACTCTACCCACTACCCTGCCAGTATTAACACCACGGTGCTCTGTCTCGGATCTGTCTCCAGCCCAGGAGTCGGGCGGTTCCCCGTGCCCCAGCTCCTGCCCGGACCTCAACAAGTCCCAGACGCTGGGCTCCCTGTCGGAGAGCGGCGCCGTCCTGGTGGAGGTCTGCTGCCTCCTGGTGCTGGCCGTGGAGAACAAGGTACCTCTCCGCCGGTCGGTCGTGCACGGCCACACCCACGGCCACGGCCACGCCCCCACCTCCTCGCCCTCTCCTGCTCTAGCTGGACCCCCTCAGAGGCTCTCCTCTTCTGTGGTTGTGATGATCTGATATAGAAACAGGCCAGGGCTATGGGTCATTTAATAGCTGACATGGGTCCTTTAATATCTCGATGCCCCACTGATTCCCAGCCCCCATGGACACTGTACTACTTCCTGTCTAATGTTCAATGTTATGCACCAATCAACAAAAGCACATCCGTTGTCTGTGACAACAACTTGGCAATAAACGTGATTCTGTTTGTGTGATCTCTGTGGTTGCCAGGCGACGGCAGAGGAGCTGTGTCTGCTGCTCAGCCAGGTGTTCCAGATCGTCTACACCGAGTCCACCATCGACTTCCTGGACCGCGCCATCTTCGACGGCGCCACCACGCCCACCAGGCACCTGTCCCTGTACAGCGGTAAGAGAGAGCGGGACCATCACACAAACATGGCGTTCTCATGATTCGATTGGACCAGGCCTCTCCATGCCGATGTTTGAAATGATACTACCTTTTAGTTCTGCTTGTGTTCCACTTTATCAGAAGCAGAATCAGCTTCATTACCTGAGTTTTTACAAACAAGGAATGTGCTTTTGTCAAATTGGTGCATCACATTTTTTTTAAATATATATAAAATCTATAAACGTATACAAATATTTTATAAATAGAAATATATATATATATATAAATAAATAAATAAAATGTATATATAATATATAAACTTGCTTACAATTGCTGAATGGAGCACTTTAAATAAAGCTCTTTTTAAAGGGCAATCACCAGGAGGAGGAGCCGTTTCAAAAGCTCCCTCTAATCGTCCTCTAGTGACATCATAAGTGGGACTGTCTGTCACACCAGACGTGTGATGATGACGGCTAGTTCAGTCCCGATCCCATCGTGGGCTTACCTGTCCAGAATATGTCTGGGCGTATGACACTCCCACTTGTGATGTCACAAGAAGGGTAGGGTCAGTCACGTGACGATTTGGAAACGGCTTGTCGTGGCGAATCACGTTCATCACCAGTGCAGGACTTCCCGTGTTGTTCACGTTCAATTGATTAAAAGTATAAACTCTAAACCCTTTAATGTCCTCATTGTTTCGTGATTACTGATTGTTTGTTTGTTGGTTTTTGGCCGGCAGATGACTCCTCGAGCAAGGTGGACGTGAAGGAGGCCTTCGAAGCCGAGGCCAGCACATTGTAAGTACCCGCGCGGTGTCGCCGTGACAACAACGTGCATCCTTAAACGTTCCCGCCGACCCCATAACCACAACAACGGCAACAAGAACAACAACAGCACGGTTAACAGTGTTAGCCATTCATTGCAATTCGTTGAAAGTGTCACACGGCCACAACACAACACGAGCCAAGGGGGCCTGCCTCTGCCTCTGCCTCTGCCTCCCTGCCGTTTTCGCAGACTCTGCACTCGCATTAGTCATTCTCAACGGAATCCGCTGACTCGTAAACCGCTTGTCTTGTTTTGAAGCCAGCGTCTCATGCGTCCAAAGCGGCGTGTAATCCAACATCCTGAGGAAAACTGCGGCTTTTCCACTGATTCCTGCTCCGAAGCTGTCCGCCGGGGATACTCGGTCGCAGTGCGAATCGTCCAGTTGAATCTATTGATTGTTTTGTATATTTAAGAACCATTTCTTCTTATTTGTGTTGTGGTTTAAAGCTGCAATTGATAATTTTTTTTCATGGAGATGGATCATTTAAAAACGAATTATACATACACAGAGCAGTTACAGAGGTGGGAAAGAAATTCGGCACCGGCAAAATAAATATGCAGATTGTGCACCAAAACTGGCAACCGCTGGAATGGAGAGGTGGAGGGTGGAGGGGGAGGGGGAGGGGGAGGTGGAGGGGGGAGTGCGACACCTCGTGGCTGAATGTGGTCAATGAATGTCGATTGCACCTTTAACCTTGTTCACAACATGCTTGGTGTAATTGTAACGCTCCTGCCCGACCAGTTAGTGTTTTGTTATGTCTTATATCTACATGGTACATGGATGTCTTGTCTGCTCAACCACTTTGTAAGCTGTTATTTTTTTGTGCCATATGAATAAATTATTCTCCCCCCCCCTCCTCCCCAGTTCCTTCCAGGGCTCCCTGGAGGCGGCGGGCAGCTCCCCCGACGCCTCCACCCCCGCCTCCCCCCAGACCAAGACGGCCAGCGACGGGGAGCTGAGCACCACGGCCACCGAGCTGCTCCAGGATTACATGACCACGGTACGGGAGGATGCATCTGGTCTCAGATCTGTTTGTGTGTGTGTGTGTGTGTGTGTGTGTGTGTGTGTGTGTCTGTCTCTCTGTCTTTGTTGTTGTCTCTCTCTCGCTCTCGCTCTCTGTGTCTGTCTGTCTGTCTGTTCTTGTCTCTCTCTGTCTCTCTGTCTTTCGTTCTCTCGCTCTCTCTCTTTCTCTGTGTGTCTCTCTCTGTGTGTCCCTGTCTCTGTCTCGGTCTCTCTGCCTTTGTCTCTGCCTCTCTCTCTCACTGCCTCTCTCTCTCACTCTCCCTAGGTTTCCCACAGGTCCCCACAGGAATTTGGGAACCCTGTCTCTCCATCTTTGCCTCCCCCTCTCTTTCTCTCTCTTCACTTTTTTCTCTCTCCCTGTTGCTATGTTTGCCTTCTCTCTGTCTCCGTCTCTGTTGTTGTCTCTCTCTGTCGCTAGCTCTCTCTCTCTCCTCTCTCTCTCTCTCTCTCTCTCTCTCTCTCTCTCTCTCTCTCTCTCTCTCTCTCTCTCTCTCTCTCTCTCTCTCTCTCTCTCTCTCTCTCTCTCTCTCTCTCTCTCTCTCTCTCTCTCTCTCTCTCTCTCTCTACAGTATACATGTCTCTCTAGCCATCTATCTATACATACAGCAGACATCTGTCCATCTGTATCTCTCTCTCTTGGTGGGATTCATTCACGGCGCTAACATGGGTGGTGTGGTGTGTGTGTGTGTGTGGTGTGTGTGTGTGTGTGTGTGGTGTGTGTGTGTGTGTGTGTGTGTGTGTGTGTGTGTGTGTGTGTGTGTGTGTGTGTGTGTGTGTGGTGTGTGTGTGTGTGTGTGTGTGTGTGTGTGTGTGTGTGTGTGTGCTCTCTCTCCCTCCAGCTCCGCACCAAGCTGTCGTCTCAGGAGATCCAGCAGTTTGCCACGCTGCTGCACGAATACCGCAACGGAGCCTCCATCCACGAGTTCTGCATCAACCTGAGGCAGCTGTACGGGGACAGCAGGAAGTTCCTCCTCCTGGGTAGGAGGACATTTGTGTAGTTCTATCGTTTTTATTGTCTGCATTTGACTTCCGTGTTTGCGCCCTGGTTAATTAATGTTGGTCTCGGTTTAATGTTCAATATCCAATTTCACAAAAGCACATTCCTTGTTTGTAAAAACTAAGGCAATAAAACTGATTCTGATTCTCCCCTCCCTTCTCTCTCCTCTCTCTCCCGTCTCCCTCCCCTCTCTCTCCCCCCCCCCCCCCCCCTGCAGGACTCCGCCCCTTCATCCCGGAGAAGGACAGCCAGCACTTTGAGAACTTCCTGGAGACGATCGGCGTGAAGGACGGCCGCGGCATCATCACGGACAGCTTCGGCCGCTACCGCCGCGCCGCCAGCTCCGCCTCCGACTCCACCGCCAACGGCACGGCGGGCGGGGGAGGGGGAGGCGGCGGCGGAGGAGGAGGAGGAGGAGGAGGAGGAGGAGGAGGAGGAGGGGGGGGTAGCGCCCGCAGCGGGGGGTCCGGCGACGTCCCGCCCCCCTCGGAGGGCGACGAGTGGGACCGCATGATCACCGACATCAGCAACGACATCGAGGCGCTGGGCGTCAGCATGGACCAGGAGGGCGGAGTCTCGCCCTGAGATCCAGCAGTGACGACGGAACTGAAGTTTTTTTTTTAATGCGTGACGGTTTTTATTTTTCCGTACTTCCCCGCCACCACCCCCTCCCCAACTTTGAAGGAGACGGTAATCTGACCGTCGGCGAAACTGTTGGCGCCATCCTAACCCTTCTGCTACGCTCTCAAGCGTACGGACATTTTGTTTTATGTTTGTTTTATGAAAGGTGTCAATTTGCAACCTTCAGACCCTCCGGACTCCTGACATTTTAACAGCCCCCCCCCCCCGACAACAAACAAACAAACAAACAAACAAACAAGAAAATGATTGTCACCGCAGAAGCCCTTGACGTAGAGTCTGACGGTAACGTCATCCGCCTGTTGTCGTCGTCATGACGACACCTGCGCTGACGCCCGACGACGCTTGTCAATGAGTCTCCTTCGCACCAATTGCTGTATCTCAAAGGTTCCACATAACCGCCGCTGAGCGCCTAACAGACTATTTCGTTGTGTCTATTGTTCATAAAGCTTTATCGGCAGTATCTGCCTCTCGTATGTAGCGGTTTTCCCTCCCGGCGGCGCTTGAGCGTGTACGATTATAATAATCGATATGCCCCTCGATAGACCCTGGAGTATTGAACAATCGATATCCAAAGGCGATGTACGTACGTGCTGTGGAATATTACGTAATCGGATGCTTTTTACGTCGTTTTTACTTGCGTGTCGGTCAACCCACCTCCTGTGACCCAACCCCGCGCCCACCCTCTCCCCTCTCCTTCCTTACGTTTTTTTTATTTTTATTTACTTTCCGTTCACGCCTTGCTGTGAGACCGCACCACTCTGCTTTCTTATACGTTTCATATATGTATTTAATATTTTATAGTCACCGCTTTACTGTAATACGTGTATCGTTCATGTGTTTTACGACGGACCCTGTTCACAGAGTGTGCGCACATAAAATCAACAGACCCATAATCAGAGTTGTAACTGACGCCGGTGTTTGTCCGATGACGACACACACACACGCACACACACGCACACGCACGCACACGCACACACACACACACACACGCACACGCGCACGCACACGCACACACACACACTGTGAAAAGAGTCCATCGGTTTGCCTTAAAGGGGACCTGTTATACCGCCAGGATGTGCGCGTGATTAGCCACGACGAGCCGCTTGCAAATGACCACGTGACTTAAATTGTGACGTCACCGGTGGGAGTGAGCGCCTCGATGTCCAGTTAGCGGACATCGAGGTGGACGCTCCTCCCGCTTGTGACGTCACTTTCGTCACAATGGCAATTTTAGTCACGCGACGATTTCGAGACGGCTCGCGGCGGCTAATCACGCTCACACCCGGTGGTATAACGGGGGCCGCTTCTATAACGAGTCAATCAACAACACAAAAAAGAGAGAGAAAATGGGTGAGGAGCATAACTGACAAAGCCAGGTGACTACTGGCTGATGGAGAGCGTTTCGTCTTAACGTTTTAGTCTTTAACTTCAGTTTAGACCAGTGATGGACTGTGAGGTTCCCGTATGGTGGCCATAGTGCCTTTCACACCGCAGTACTGTTGCCAAGCTGGGGGCGGGGGGGGGGCGGGGGCGGGGGCGGGCGATGATGAGCTCAGTCGTCTGCAGCGGCTGAGACGACGGATCATGGATATTAAAGAACACTTTACGTTGACTGCGTTGTGATCGTCATTGTTGGGTGACATACACTTCGTCGAACACAGAATCAATGATGTCCGCGGGGCGGGGCGGGCGGGCGGGCAAAGCTTTTTATTATTCAAAATACCAACGCTCACAGCACGTGGTTTTGTGCTGCCGTGTGACTTGAGTTTTGCGGAGTGCGGTGTCGCCGCGGCAACGCGATCCTCCGTTTGCCTCGGCGACGCTCTGAAATTTCATCCCAGCCTTTTCGTCAGAGCAGCGAGTGTCGTTGACCTGTTACACCGTCCACGTCTGCCGAGAGACACGGCTCTCTGTCCGAAGGGAAGGGAAGGGAAGGCGACGTGAGCTAGTGATCTAGTATCCCAGCGTGCCATTTTCTTTTCTTTGTTATCTTCATTACACGGATCGATTATTAACGTCCTCCACTTTGAAAGGCACAGACGGCACAAAGGCTACCTGCCTGCCTGGCTGCCTGGCTGCCTGGCTGTCATGTGCCTTCAATTAGCTCAGGCCAGGGCACAGAACAGAACCGCAGAAACACAACACTACATCTGGTCCGTTAAACAGCCACTTTAGCACGTGGCACAGCATAACCAACCAAGGTCCGCCCCCACCCCCCCCCCTCCGCCTTGTGACCGTTTGCAGTGCCGAGTAAACGGCGGCGTGATCATAGCCGGCATATTGTGTTATAACGCGAGGGTTACGCATCAGAGCTAACGTTTAGTGACAAGGTGAGGTCACCGTGTTCGGCGCAGACAAAGGGCTAAGTCACGATGGAGAATGTAGGTGACTTGCAGGCCCCCTCCACCGCCCCTGCAGGTCGGGGCCCGTGCCTGTGTTCTTCTCACGCTACAAGAAGGAGTTTTGCTAATTGGCGGGTGGGGTGGGGGGTGGGTGGAGGAAAGTCTCAGGTTAATCCATTTGGGTGGGAAATTCACACAAACCCTCTGTTCACAGGCAGGTCGACGCCGACGTTGCATAAGGTCGTACAAGAGTGCACGAGCGTGGCCGTCAATTAAGCCGTTTTTCTGAACACAACGATCCCGAGGTGTGTCCCTCGGAAGAAGAAGTGTTTAAGTGATCCGCCCGGAGCCGCGGGGCCCGCGTCACGTTGACGGGCTTACGTCTCCGGTTAGAAGCCGTTAAATTGAAGGATTAGCGCCGTAGACCGACTGTACGAAAACGAGTCCTCTGTGTTCTCTGCCTCGAGGCGGCCCCGGCTCTGGTGCGAGGCGAAATGTTGATCCATGAATTTGATTTACGTCAAAGTGTTGTTTTGTCCTAAGCCGTTTTTGGCTCCAAAAAATGAAATCGATATCTGAACTACTGCAGTGAAAATGTCCTCATTTACTGTGATAGCTTCAAGTTAGCCACCTGGGATTCAAGTCTTGTGAGGGAAGGCTTATATCTTTTAAGTCAAAGTAAAAACTTAAAGCCTTATTCTGAGAAGGGCAAACAAAATCATGTATCATGATTGTTGTGAATTCATTCTCCCGCTGTCTACAAGTCGAGACATTTTCTTTTTGGCAAGAACAGGTGTCGTCATCTCAATGTTAAATATAGTTGATTAATACTGTGTACTGTATGTGTGTTCCCCTCAATTAGCCCCATGTTTGGTCTCGGGTTGAATGCTTGTTGCCGTTGCTGCCTGATTTGATTCTGTCCCTGTGCCTCCAAATAATTTAATTACACACATTAAACCTGCGTCAGGATGGCGTCAGGAACATTTTACTGTCAGGGAGTTGGCAACGTTGGAGAATGACAAACACCAAAGTGTAATGGAATAATCATAATAATAATCTCAGATGCGTCCTGTCCTCAATAATTATTACGGAACCGTTGGTCGACGACACCCCGTCTCAGCCACCGTTTAAGAAACTAAAATATACGTCATAGTTTTAGGTACCGTAGATGTTCTAGGAAGTTTTAGGAAGAAGTGGAGATGGAGGGGAGGTGATTGGGACGCTTTGGGAGAATCAAACGGACCATGCAGGTATTGATTAGTGGGGGGAAAGTAGGCCCACGAAGTCGACTTGATGTGACACTTGAGCGGCCAGACACACTGAAAGGGGCGCCTGGCTTTCAGCCGCGATAAGCTCAACATAAAGCTGGAAGTCATGCGTGAAAATTTCCGATAGCTCAGCAAAGTCATGTCACTGCCACGCCGGCCAGTCAGCAAGCCGAGTGCGGATCAATGGAGAACAACAACGATTCCTGAGAGAGAGGAGAGAGACGAGAGAGAGCAGAGAGAGAGAGAGACGAGAGAGAGAAGAGAGAGAGAGAGAGAGAAGAGAGAGAGAGAGAGAGAGAGAGAGGAGAGAGAAGAGAGAGAGAGATGAGAGAGAGAGAGAGAGTAGAGAGAGAGAACACAACAACCACTGTACAAGCCACTCAGCCTGCACTGCCTGGAAGCCAAATTCCGACGTTTCATGCAAACTTCAATGTCTTTGTCTTGTTACAGATTGGTTGTGTGTGGTGTGTGTGTGTGTGTGTGAGAAAAGGTGAGAGCTCCGTGACCTTGGGCTCATGTCATTGCATCGAAGCAATGTGCTAATGGGAAAGAAAGTGTTTCACGACGAGCAATGTGACTGAACGCCGTGACAACGAAAGCAGGTTTGTTTTAAAAAAAAATAAATAAAAAAAATGTTGCTGTCGTTCCTTTCGGCTTTTCCTCGTTCTTGACGTGGGTTGGAACCCTTTCATTTCCTCGGTCAAACATTTCTATAATAACAACTTCTCCCCGTCTGCTTGAGGGGATACGGTTTCTTACGGTTGTTTGACGAGTGAGCAGGGGCGGTCGTGAGGTTGTGGACAACATAGTTACACATCCATACGTCATTTAATACTTCAAATACGATTTTTTCCGAATACAATTCACTGAGCTGAAAATGTCGGTTTAACAAAAGAGTACGAAAAAAGCGTAGACATTTTCTGAAATTCTATAACAGCAGAATAGTTAAAAAAAATAAATAAACCCATAATTGAAATGCTGTTTCTCACCGCGGGCCTATGATAGCGTTGCACCTGACCAGTCAAAGGTGCGAACTGTATGATGGGAAAAAAAACGAACTAACTATCGTTGATCATCGATCGCTCTGGCAACCTTTACAGACGATCTGGCCGACATGTACCACGCTCGGCATGGCAGGGTGACGGGAAGGAGAATAACTTGTTCCACAGCGAGAGCCGAAACACACTCCGAGCGGAGGGAGGGAACTCAATATCTTGTCTTGTTTTGCTCAGGATACTGAAGGCACTGTGAGCGTCCTCTGTCTGAAGGCACAATGAAGGCACTTTGTTATCTATATGTGTGTTATCTTTATTATGTATACTTGCCATTCTCTCTCCTCTCTATATATATATTATTTGGGGGTTTTCTCTCTGTTTTCTCTCGCCTGCCACGTCACAAGAGTCTCACTGTACAGAATGTATTGTGATGTACATGTGACAAATAAAACACGTTGACTTTTGACAGTGTTTTAGCGTGTCGTCTAACGTGTGTTTAGCGTGTCATTGTGTGTGGCGTGCGTGTGTGTGTGTGTGTGTGTGCGTGTGTGCATGCTTCATCCAACTGTGTTCTGTTCTGAAGATTGTACCGTTTTCAACACAAACCCACCAAACCCACCAAACCCACGCCTGGACGCCCCCCGCCCCCCCAACCCACAACCATGCGTGGACGAATGAATCAAAGATGCGCAGGATCTCCACTCATCATATCACCAACAATCAAATACCGAAACATTTCCGAGATCGTATTGAAGCATTTTCTTTATACATTATCATCATTATGCCGTCGACTTATGTCTTGTGTGATCTATTTTGATAAGCCGACTTGTCAAATGTAAGCTTATTAGTTGAGTGTCAGACCCACAGGCCTTGTACTGGCTACAGCGTGTCTCCTAGGCTGGGTGAGAAGGTTCGGGTGTCATCAATAGGATTATTTAAGCGATTATTTTAATTCAGGGTCAAGACTGTGCATGCCTTTTTCCATGAACAGTGGGACGGCATAGAACCCCAGTTAAGGAACCCAATATCGTTTTAATCATTCAAATGATTTCATCATTAGAGAAAGTAGATTAGATAAAAATAATACAAATCACAAATATAGATTTTGTTAAAAAAGGGCCAGTTTTTTTGAGTGTGGGTTAGACAGGGATTGGGTTACTGTAGACATTCCTACCCTAAAAGAAGCCTAAAAGATAGGCAGTTTAAGAGTCAAACATCTCGAGATTGCAGGTGCTTGTCTGAAGATCAGCTTTAAACTTTCGCTCATCGTTCTACACATACCACACATTATCGAAGTCGATCGGTTCTGACCATCGTTCCGGGTATCGGCATTAAAGCCATTAGCTGCCCAGTGTTCTCCAAAACATTGCGGCTCGCCCAGTTACAACACACACACATGGGTTCACATCACAGGACAGACATAGATGACCTTTGTATATACGCTACAGATGTTTGAGGGTACATTCAGAAAAAGACACCCATGTGTGCGTGTGTGTGTGTGTGTGTGTGTGTGTGGAAACAGATGCGCAACAATGCAAGAAGAAGTTCGTAAGAAGTGGTTCGCAAAAAAAAAGTCGTCACGCCTACCAATGGGGTCACGGCATGGTCACGGCACGGTTGTGGGCGGGCCTATCGAACCGCCAATCAGATCACCTTTTTCCGATCCCAACCAACTAGCTGGTCGCTCGTTGCCAGCGAGCAGCGGGGGGGCCAGCGAGCCGGGTTCGTGGCGCGGGGCTGGCTAGCACAGCGAGAAGCGCCGCGCGTTGATGTTCATCTTGGTGACGCCGATGAGCCGCAGCGGCGCGGAGAGGCCCAGGCCCGGCGTGACGGGACACTCGCACAGCAGGTCGGAGAGCTCGTCGCGCTCCTCCAGGCCAAAGGTGGCGTCGTTGAGCATGCGGCGGTGCAGCTGGCACGCCTGCTCGATCTTCAGCTTGTTGATGTCGGCGCGCAGACGCATCAGCTGCCGCGCCAACTGCTGGTCCTGCACGCGCATCTCCGCCTGTTCCGGAGAGCCACAAAAGGGTGGAAAAATATATGCTTGTGGATGAAGGCGGGGCGAAGGAAGAGCGGACAATCAGTCATCTCGGCGGGCGTTTCCCTGGATTTGTTAAAGACTCCTATTGGAGCCATTTCCAAGTGGCTTTCCAAAAGCGTGGTTGTGAATGGCCCCAACTTGACATCACAAAGTTGGGAGTGTCCACCGAGATGTATGCTGGATGGGATCAGCCTTACCCAGCCTAGCTTACCCCCAGTGGACTTTAGCAACTGGCTAGGCTGATCTTTCCTGGTTGAATGGCTGAATCCACTGCTCCACACTTCTCGGTTGGTATAATATGTTCTCCTTTTCCAGGTGCAACCCTTTTCTGCATTTACGTTTTTAGTGGATGTCTTTGGTCATGTGCAGGGTTGTTGCCTCACAGTCTGGTCAAATGTGTCATGAGAAATATTATAGACAAGAGCCTTTGCTTGGTAAGTATATACAAGTCATAGATTGCGTTGGTGCAACGCTATTTACTTCCCGCTGCCAAGTGTTTCGGAAAAGCCCCTTATATGTACGTACGTGTGCGGACTGCAGGCTAATCAATCGAGGCGTGTGGACCCAGAGTGAACGAGCAATGTACAGTAGAGAGAACCCAGTGAATCTCATTATTCATTGAACATTAAACCCTAAGCCATAGCTTACCAGTTCCTTCCGGAGCCAAGCCAGGGCCTCGTCCATGTTTCCGAAGCCCCTCAGTAACCCCGACGTGAACGGAATGCTGCCCCCGACGGCGACCGTGGCGGACGTCACCCCGGCGGCGGTCGCCTCCTCCTCCTCCTCCTCCGCCTCCGCCTCCGCCTCCTCCTCGTCGCCGGGGCCCTTGGAGGAGGACGGGGGTTTCCTGCTGGGGCCCACGGAGCCCACAAAGCGGTGGGACTCCTCCACGCGGGCCTGCCACTCCAGGTAGGAGGGCCTCCGCGTCTGCAGGCGGAGCTTCTCTGTCAGCGCCTTCAGGGTCCGCAGGTGGTCGTCGTCGTCGTCTTCGCTCGCGCTCGCGCTCGCGCGCCCGCCTAGCTCCTCTTCCTCCTCCTCTTCCTCCTCCTCCTCCTCCTCCTCCTCCTCGCCTGTGTCTTGGGGGTCGCTGACGGCGCTGTGCGTTGTCACGGGAGCCGTGGACGCTTCCATTGCTGGTCTGCTACATAAACACGTTCATTCATTCATTCATTCATTCATTAATTTCATTGAAAACCTCGGAAAACACATTGAGAGAGAACCCTCATTTTCAACGGTGCCGAGGTACATACAATAAAAGCAAACACAACTCAAATCAAATAGCAATAAAAAAGAAATACTTGGCTATATTAATAAAACAAATATGATGATGCCAGCCAATGGATTGCATTAATACATCGCTTTTATCCAAATCGCTTTGCAGTATTGCCTCACATTCACCCATTCATACACCGACGGCGGTGTCAACCATGCAAGGTAACAACCAACACGTCAGGAGGAGGTAGGGTTAGGTGGTGTCTTGCTCAGGGACACCTCCACACTTAGCTAGGAGGAGGAGCAGGTAGGGTTAGGTGGTGTCTTGCTCAGGGACACCTCCACACTTAGCTAGGAGGAGCAGGTAGGGTTAGGTGGTGTCTTGCTCAGGGACACCTCCACACTTAGCTAGGAGGAGCAGGTAGGGTTAGGTGGTGTCTTGCTCAGGGACACCTCCACACTTAGCTAGGAGGAGCAGGTAGGGTTAGGTGGTGTCTTGCTCAGGGGGAACACCTCCACACTTAGCTAGGAGGAGCAGGTAGGGTTAGGTGGTGTCTTGCTCAGGGACACCTCCACACTTAGCTAGGAGGAGCAGGTAGGGTTAGGTGGTGTCTTGCTCAGGGACACCTCCACACTTAGCTAGGAGGAGCAGGTAGGGTTAGGTGGTGTCTTGCTCAGGGACACCTCCACACTTAGCTAGGAGGGGGAGGAGCCCGGGGAATCGAACCAGCAACCTTCCTGTTGATAGACAACCACTCTTATTACCTCCTGAGCTACTGCCGCCCCATGATGATATATTGATGATATATTTGGCAGAAACACACCCCGACACACACACACACACACACACAGACACACACATTGACTGACCAACTTTGAGTTGTCAGGAAGGAGACGTGTTTCCATGGCAACGAGCCTGCCCACCACGGAGGGAGGCTGAGTCAGTGTTTTGGTCTCCGTGGTCTCTCACATCTGAGAGCCGGGCTCCGCTAAGTGAGCGTGACAGCAGACTGACAGACAGACAGGCAGACAGACAGGCAGACTGACAGACAGGGAGCGGTGCTAACCCCAGCACTCCATCTCTGCCTGTCTGCCTGTCTGTCTGCCTGTCTGTCTGTCTGTCTGTCTGTCTGTCTGTGTGGCTGTCTGTCTGCCTTTCTGCCTTTCTGTCTGTGTGGCTGTCTGTCTGTCTCACCATCTGTCTGTTTGGCTAGCTGGCTGTCTGTCTGTCTGTCTGTCTCTCTGACTTTCTGTCTGTCTGTCTATGTGGCTGGCTGGCTGTCTGTCTGCCTATCTGTCCTGTCTGTCTGTCTGGCCGTCTGTCTGTCTGTCTCTCTGCCATTCTGTTTGTCTGTCTGTCTATGTGGCTGGCTGGCTGTCTGTCTGCCTGTCTGTCTGTCTGTCTGTCTGGTCATCTGTCTGTCTGCCTGCCTGCCCGTTCTGTCTGTCTGGCTGTCTGTCTGTCTGTCTGTTCCGTCTGGCTGTCTGTCTGGCTGTCTGGCTGTCTGGGTGGTGGAGGAGTAAGAGGAAGATATAGTCTCACAACTCAGACTTTAGATTAACATCTATAGAGCATTGTCCAACTTCTGGATCCCAGAACAAAAAGACAGACCGCTATTTAAATCGAAAGATGCACGGTTCTCATCTCATCTATAATCTCCCCTACAAAACTAAATGAAATAAATAATTATTGGGGTGTATTACGGTGGCTTTCTATTCCCTCCTACCGTAGTTTCTGTATTACAGCGGCGTGACACACACATAACCCCACCGAGACGACAGCCAAAGGAAAATGTAGGCCATTCTCAAAACCAATAGGAAAACATCACAATGGGTTTGGCATTTACACAGAGGACAGTCATATACTCCTGTAATCCATATACTCCTGTTCTACCGCTCAATACAAAGTGCGCAGTGAAGTAGACTCACGTGCTCCTCAGCACAAAACCCTTAACCACTCAATAAGCAGTTACAACTCTGTTACACAGTCTATGGTTATCCCATAATGGACGAAGGAGGAGGAGGAGGAGGAGGAGGACGAGGACGAGGACGAGGAGGAGGAGGGGACAGAGCAGTGAAGTCATCGCCCTTGTATCTAATGATAGGCCTGGCAGTTCTTGGCGAGGTGCAGCAGGCCAGACGATTGGGCCAGTAAGTGGCCGCCCCGGCTTCCTGAACCGCGGCGTTGCGGGGGAACGGACTCGGGCGCACCGGGGGAAGGGAAAGGGATCGATGTGTCCGCAGCCGACTGCGCCGCGCCGCCGTCGTGCGCCTCGTAAAAATACAAACTCGACAAACCACCGCGTCATGCATCTCTTAATGGCTTTCTGCAGGCCATAAAGGTGCAGGTTTACAGGAAGTGGGACTATATGGCAGGAGAGCTTGATTGACACGGCAGAGTTGTTCCCGATATTATGCAGTGGGAGTGAGGGAATGAATTAAGACAATGTTAGGTGTTAGGTGTTAATTTGCTCGATCCGGGCTCTGAGATGAATCGCGGCGTAATAAAACCAGCGGAGAACGGAGATGTTCAATGGAAAAAGGTGTCAAATTCACAGCGGCAACAATACTCCTTCTGTAATGCTGCTTGGGACCATTGCTAACAGCGGGCTTCTATCGCCTCGCCTCAATATCGCCCGGTGGCTTGCATGGAGAGAGAGAGAGAGAGAGAGAGAGAGAGAGAGAGAGAAGAGAGAGAGAGAGAGAGAGAGAGATGATTAATGGCATTAATGGAGCTCGGAAAAAACGAAAATATCAAGTTGCCGCCGTGATTCCAACGTCCGCTTTTGACAACTACACAGCTAAGCGCGCCAATCTCCCCACCGCCGGAATATCACTCTGGTTTCATCGCTGTTGGCTGCAGAATGTGACAGCTCAGCAGCACATAAAGTCCTTTCTTTCCGGGTTGCCAACTTGCCCGACCAATAAAATCCATTTTTCTGTGGTGGTGGTGGTGGTGGTGGTGGTGGCGGCGACTATGAGTTCATCACATCTGGTCTGGCCAAACGGCTTAGACGTGTCTGGGTCGTCCACCGTCTGCAATGCCACGGAGCCATTGATGTGGACACGCAACAAACATCACGGAAAGACGTAGCCTATACGCCGTTATACAGTAAAGGTGCTGCTATTACACCACCGGGCGTGAGTGTGATTAGCCACACCGAGCCGTTGCAGAATCTCCGGCTTATGACATCACAAGTGGGAGTGCGGTCCACCCAGATGTATGTATGCCTGCCTACCCAGTGGACTGCAGCAACTGGTAGGCCGGTCTATCCAGCGATACATCAACACTCCCACTTGTGATGTCATAAGCCAGCGATTCTGAAACAGCTGGGAATGGTTGAGATCATTCATAATTGGATATAGATTGAGATGAGGGCACACGCATCATTAAAGACTTGATTCATGCTGATTGATGTATAATCGAGTCCATTTTGGTGGATTGATCGATCGATTGGTTGATTGATTGTTTGCTGGATCAATCAATCAATATAGTATTCCTAAGTTGTTTCTTATAAGAAGAACATATTTAACACACTTAAGTGCATTAAGCATGATGGTCATGCACAACCTGTGAATGTCAAATCCCAATCCCCCATCAGTCAAGTCAGGCGGACCAGTCATGCTATAATAACATGCAGCAACAGCAGCTTTTCAATGGAATTTCAAATAAAATCATATTTAGCCGATACATCCAAGGTCAATGTCAGTGAAGAAAACGTATGACTTAAAAACTATGAAGAATTAGAAATTCAGTAACTGCTGCAAGGTTGGTTAAGACACTTGATTTGTTTAAGAAGAAAAGTAATGCATAATAATGCAAAATATATTACCTGCAGGCTCTCTGCGTTGACTTCAACCCTCTGATGGATGCGCTCTCTCTCTCTCTGTCTCTCTCTGTCTGTCTGTCTCTGTCTCTGTCTGTCTGTCTGTCTCTCTCTCTGTCTGTCTCTCTCTGCCTCTGTCTCTGTGTCTCTCTCTCTCTCTCTCTCTTTGTCTGTCTGTCTCTGTCTCTGTCTGTCTGTCTGTCTGTCTCTGTCTGTCTTCTCTATGTCTGTCTGTCTGTCTCTGTCCCTCTCTCTCTGTCTGAATGAGTGTTATCACTTGTTTTCCTTTTCCTTAACGGGACCGCAGGAGGAGCAGGAGGAGGAGGAGGAGCAGGCGCGGAGGGAGGGACAGGCTGCGTCAGGTTTCGGCCGCTTGGATCACCACCACCACCACCACCACCACCGTGTGGTCGTGTGGAGGACACACAGAGCCAAGTGACTGATGCATGGAGGATTGGTTGACTTTTGTTTATTGACATTTTACAAAACCATGTGACATACAAAATAATAATTAGAATATTTGTCCATCATGTATAAAAATGAAAACAAACAAACAACAAGCCTACCATACTATAATATAAATATATTATAAATCCCCCCAAATTCCTATTGGTAATTCAAGCATTACAAAAATATCACTTATGAACTATATTGTAATCTTTCTGAATGTGTGTTCATAAACTGGATGACAGATCCGTGTGTACTTTTCTGTTCTGGAGGTGTGTGGTAAAACTCAAGTGTCTATTTGACATTTGATAATAGTATAGTTATATTACATTTTAGATCCTGGCACCATATTAAAACATTTTTCCATCCTTCCATCTCGGAGGGCGGATTGCCTCAATTTCCTCTCCACTTCCAAAGGCGACACAAGCACGATTGTACCAGCAAAGTGAACTAGACCAAATAAATATGCAAAATACGTACAAAATACAACAAGAAGAACAACAAGAAAACAGTAGTGCAAAAAAAAATGACACGACGACATCCAAACAAAGTATAAGGGCTATATAACTCTAAAATAGCACAAAACCTGAAGTGGGGAAATCGTGTCCGAAAAATAAACTATATCAAATGTATACTTTGATTCATATTCATACCCGTTCAAGAAACGGCTGTTGAATAGTGTCCAACAGACTTAAAGGGGTCGACGATAAATGCACAGATGTGCATAATTATACATTTGTACACCATTTGGACAATGTAGACGCCTACATGTGTATATTGAATTAATACCGTTTACTTTATATGTTTACCTGAGTACACAACCATTCGCTGCTGACTACATACTCTGACTCCTATTACACCACCAGGCGTGAGTGTTATGACATCACAAGTGGGAGTGTCCACACAGACGTATGCTGGATAGATCGGCCTACCAGTTGCTACAGTCCACTGGGAAGGCTGGTCGGCTGATCTATCCAGGCATACATTCACATCTGGGTGGACATCCCACTTGTGATGTCATAAGCTGGAGATTCTAAACCCGCCTGGTGGTATAATAGGAGCCCGTTAACAGATGACCCAAGGACAACGATGCACTCGTCGTTCAACAGCACTTTAGCAAAACGTCACTTCCTGTGATCCACGTAAAAGAACGTTTCAGATTCGGGAACAGTTGTGCCGACACACACACACACAATCACTTTCTAATATAAAAATTGCCCCTTAAAAATGTTCCCTCCCCTTTTCCTTTTGAGCCAATCACAGCGTGAGTTCCTCGATGTCGTCGTCGAACGAGGCGATGGCGCGGACCGTGGGCCGGCTGCTCTGCGCCACGCGCACCGCGCTCCGAGCGGCAGGGGGCGGCGAGGTCGACCCCGCCGACCCCCACAGCTTCTCTCTCCGTGAACGCGTATCACCGGTGCCGCCGATCGCCGCCATCCGATTGGCCGAGCTGCCGAAGGTCTGGCCACCGGGGGGCGTGGTCGTGGTCGCGGTCGCGGCAGCGGCGGCGGCCAGCGTTCCGAACAGCTGCTCCATCAGACTGACGGAGTTCCTGCCCTCGCTGCTGCTGCTCCCGCCGCTCCTCTCCCTCTCCCCATCCTCCTCCTCGCTCCTGGGATGAGGCGGAGGAGGAGGAGGAGGAGGTGAAGGGAAAAGGGTGGAGGAGGCGGAGGTGGCGGTGGATCCGCGGGCCGGGGGTCGCGTCATGCTGGGGGCGTAGCTGCCGAAGGTCAAGTCGTCGGAGTCGGCGTGCTGGTGCCGCGGCAGCCCTCTCCGCCCCGCCCCCAGCCCCACCCCCAGGCCCAGGCCACCCTCTACACCCTTCTTCCCAAGGGTGGCGTGCGCGGCCGCCACCGCCGCCGCCGCCGACTCCTCCAGCTCTGTGAAGCTGAAGATGCCGGCGGAGGAGGAAGGGTGCTGGTGGTGGTTCTGGGGCGGAGCTGGGGGCGGGGCAGAGCCCGAGGCAGCGAGGTGGGGGTGGGGGTGGGGTTGGGCGTAGTCGGGGCGCGCGGGCGGAGGCTCCGTCTGCAGGTCGATCTCGCGCAGTTTGGCGAGCAGCCGGTCCTTCTTTCGCCGCTCCTCGTCGGCGTCCTGCTGACTCCACCTGCTCCCCACCCCCACCTCCTCCTCCACCTCCTTCTTCTTCTTCTCCTCCTGGAGCGGAGCCCTCCCCGGCTTCCTCCTCTTCTCCTCTTCCTCCTCTATCTCCCGTCCTGTGGAGCAGGGTTAGCACATTGTAATGATAAAAACAAGCTTATTCTACAGACGGCTTGCAAAAAAACCATGAGTACAAGGAAATGGACCAGTGGCGCCCCCAAGTGGTCTCACTGGGTTTTGAGGCAAGATTACCACAAAATATAAAAAAAATACACATTTTATTTCTTGGTTTTTAACAATAAGATTGCTTTCATCATTACTGTATCTTGTAAAGCGAAAGGATGCTTACTACTAACGTCTCGTGTTTCAGGTCCACTTTAAATGCAAAAAAAGAAAGAAAGAAACGAGGGTTCTACCGTCTCCCGCTCTCTTGGGCTTCAGCTCGGGTCCGTTGGAAAACAGCTTCTGCGGCGGCCGTTTCTCCTCCTTCTCCCTCTCGCCTCCCTCTCTCCTCTCCCGGCTCCTCTCCCGCCCCCTGCTGTCGCCGTGGAGATCCTGCAGGGAGGGGAGACACAGTGGGAGGGGGGGGGGGGGGGAGAGTAAGTAGGGGGGGTGGATCTCCATTCGGCATTTGGACGTCATTTGACGTGTTTGATGAAATGGGAAACATTTTTGGGGGTGTATCCTGAGCGCCGCTTGTACCTTGAGCGACAGGTAGTCATCGGTCACCCTGAGATTGGTGTACTCGTTGCCGTCGGCGATGGCGGTAGCGGCGGCGGGTGGGGGAGGCGTGGGGAACCCTTCGGGGCTCGGGGGCGTGACTTCCGTCTGCACCCCCTTGGTGCTGTTCCTGCTGGTGGCTGCCATGTTGTGGAGGGGGCGGGGAGTCATTTAGGGGCGGACCTCACAAGACCATTGGCAACTTTTTTTTACGAAATATATCGTACTTTTATTGTTATTCTATTAGGATTATACACTTTACATGTATGATACGATTGTTTTTATTCTTATCTTCAGCGACCTCTGGCACAAGAATTTCCTTCGGGATTAATAAAGTTCTATCTTACCTTAAGACTTGATTGAATATCAAGTCTACCGTCTTTGGATTAACAGAAGTTACAAGATGTTCTGCTGTCACCGGGTAAACGTCCCCCCCACTACCTCTGTAACGTACAACACAAACACGACAGCCAGCGGAAGCCTGTGTATATACTGTACATACCTTTGCCCTTGGCCCCCAGGTCTGGGTCTTTGCGTGCGGCGGGGGTCTTGGCCATGCGGTTGGCGTAGATGTTCATGGTGTCCAGATTCCTCTCCTTCTCCTGAACGCAGACAAGACCACAGCTCATCCACGTCCTCGGCCACTTGGTATAGCGCGGAGCACTGTGTGTGTGTGTGTGTGTGCGTGCGTGTGTGTGTGTGTTGTGTGTGTGCGCGTGAGTGAGTGTGTGTGCGTGCGCGTACCTTGAGTTTAGCCGCCAGCCGCGCCAGCTCCTCCTGCAGCGCCCGCGTCTCCTCCTGAGCGGCGACCGCCTTCCTCCGCTCGGCCGCTAGCTGCCGTTGGCAACTGCTGCTGCTCAGCTCCATGCCTCGCTCCAACTCCTACGGGCACGCACACGCACACGCACACACGCACACGCACACACAGGGTCAAGGACTGTTGACTCCGATCTCCCCGAGCCCAAGCCTGACCCCTACGACCTCTGTGTTGTAGTAATAACTCACCATGTAAACACAGAAGTGGGTTCATTCCAGTTCTAACCTACCATACTGTATATATACATGTGTCTAGAAATCTGGACGACCTCAATCCATATCCAATACATCATATGGCTTGAGCCGTAGATATGATATAGATCCGGATCACCTTAATCCATATGTACTGGATCGATGCGGATCACCTTGAGCTATGGCTAAGCTATAGATCTAGATCACCTTGATTCATATGTACGATAGATCTGGCTCATCTTAATCCATATTTACGGCACAGACCTGGGTCACCTTGAGCCACAGACCAGATGTGTACTGTACTGTCTCTATTCACGGGTGTCACCTTGATCCTCCGCTGCGCCTCCTCGCCCAGGGCCTTCTCCTGCTCCAGCTGGACGCTGAGCTCCTGGCGGGGCCCCAGCTCCCTCTCCTCGGCCAGCCTGCGGAGCCGCGCCTCCGCCGCCCGGCTCCTCTGCAGCCGCTCCTCGACGTCCCGCAGCCGCCGTTCCTGCGCGTGCTCCCGCTCCTGCGCGCGCCGCAGACGCTCGCGCAGCACGTTGATCTCGTTGCCGTGGCGCGCCAGCAGCTGGCCGATCTCGCTCTCCGTGTCGTCGTAGCGATGCAGCGCCTTCTCCTGCCTCACCTGGAGCTGGGGGGGCGGGGTTACAATACAACTAGGGTTGGAACAATTCATCCAGACAGTGGGAGTGCGTGTGTATGTTTGGTGGCTGGCTTAATTGGCCTCAGCTGGCCCAGTTAGAGTCTGGGGTGGGTGGGGCTGCAGCCTCACCTGGTCCAGTTAGAGTCTGGGGTGGGTGGGGCTGCAGCCTCACCTGGCCCAGTTAGAGTCTGGGGGAGGTGGGGCCGCAGCCTCACCTGGCCCAGTTAGAGTCTAGGGTGGATGGGGCTGCAGCCTCACCTGGTCCAGTTAGAGTCTGGAGTGGGTGGGGCCGCAGCCTCACCTGGCCCAGTTAGAGTCTGGGGGAGGTGGGGCCGCAGCCTCACCTGGCCCAGTTAGAGTCTGGGGGAGGTGGGGGCTGCAGCCTCACCTGGCTCCCGGGCCCCACCCCCTCCTTAGCGATATGGGTAGACTAGTGGGGTGGTATGAAGGGGGGCCGGCGCCAGATCTCGGTAGGTTGACGGACAGCCTCCTATACTCTAGTACCTCCCCCCAATATCGGCCAGTTCTGTTCTCTATACAAGGTAGAAGTCGGATTCGGGCGTCCGATCTCGGAGCGCGGAGGCCTGTACCTGCCGCAGAACGCGGTTCTCCTTCTGCAGCTCGTCAGCGTGCAGCTGCAGCTCGGCCAACGCGTTTCGCAGCTCGTTGATCTTCAGCAGCCGCGCCGACAGCATGCGCTTGGTCACCAGGTCCAGGTCCCTGGGGGGCGCCGTCGCCGCCGCGGACTCCTTGCTCTGCTGGGAGCGGCTCCCGCCTCCTCCTCCTCTGACTCCGCCCCCACGCTGCTGCAGGTGTCGGGGCTGAGAAGGGGCGGGGCCCCCGTGGCGGCGCTGGGGGCGAGTCACCCCCCGACGAACCCCGCCTCCTCCTACTGGGCATAGAGAAGAGAGGGGGCGGTGGGGGTTTCTTCATTTAACTTTTATTATTTTGTATATGAAAGGAAAGAAAAGCAACACTGCCACGTAGTGGGTGGTCAACGGCATTACAACAACAAAAACAACATCTCCTCCACTCACCCGTCTTGCGGACAGGACTGCCTGGCACCACCCCATTGGTCCGCGGTGGCGTGCGCGACCGGGTGTACGGCGAGATCGAGCGCTCCGAGGAGCGAGACTCGTAGTCGTCTGAGTAAAACGAACCGCCGCTGCCACGTCTCTCGCCGTCCGACGGCGCGTCCCGGATGCGGGTCTTGGACCGGTTCAGGCTGCTGCTTCTGCTGCTGCTACTGTTCCGGTCGCCCCCCCGGAGGCCCGTGTTGCGATTGGGCGCTGCGGGGGAATCGTCTCCTCTGCTCCGGGTGGACAGGCAGCCCGGGTCGCCATGGTCACTGGTGTGGTTGTTGGTTTCCAACTCCATCGGTCACTTGTCATGAGCTCACGGGGTGCTGAGGGACACGTGCTCCCCAAGTTATTAGGAGTCAGCAGTTAGTTTCCGAAGTATCAGTGTCAACATAAAATATGGCCCAAGAAGACAGAAGTCACATTATGAATTCATTAAGGGCTCTCATTTCTAAATGCATTATGCAAACCGACCACTTTACAATAATTGAATTTGAACAATTGAAATTGAAAAGATAAAAACCATCGACTAGTTATTCGTTGAGCCGCATTAAAAATTGAATGTTCTCAATGAGACAGCATGGGCTGACACACACACACACACACACACACACACACACACACACACACACACACACACACACACACACACACACACACACACACACACACACACACACACACACACACACACACACACACACACAATAGCTGTGACATAAGTGGCTGGCAACCTGGCACAATTGTTCACTCGTGTTGACAAACAAAGCATATCCACCACAACAGAACAAATATAAAGTAGCCAATAGGAATGGCCCATGTAAATAACTATAACTGGTAAATAAGAATTTGGAGACTGTTATCAGCTGCCCTTTTTGTGCAAGAGATCCTGAAGCCTCATTCGGGTTGTGACCTGGTCACATAATCAACCAAGGACAAAAGAAAAGCACTTGATATCACGGTGTCCATGACAACAGCGGTAAACACCGCCTCCAAATATGGTGTGTGGTCAGATAAAGACATGGAGACATGCCTTTGCCATCCTGGCTTGGGTTGTATAGGCTGAGCTCACTACACAACAACAGGAGGAAGACTATTAATTAATCAATTAATATATCCTTCGCCACCTAACACATTAAGACGTGATATGCAATGCCACAGATAACATGTCAGATATTAACATAAGATAAGATAGAACTTTATTAATCCCGAAGGAAATTCTTGTGCCAGGTTGCATAGCAATAGAATAAAACAATAGAGAAATAAACAGCAGATAAAATAACAGATTAACAAATGTACAATAAGTCTATGTCCTAGGAGAGGTATAACTATATAGGTGTATAGGTAAGATAAGATATTCAGTCCGCAAAAACAATTTGGCAATAATTGAAGTGTAATAAAAGGGTAATAATAACAATGGTTAGAGGAAGTATTGCACATGATATAAGGAATATTAAGAATATTAAGAATGTTGCACATAATGATGAAAGGTAAGGTAATGTAGCATGGTGATATTGCAAGGATAATATTGAGAAGAAGTATTGCACATGATGATGAGAGGAGATGAGCGATAACATGATATTAATAATATATTAAGAATATTAAGAATATTGCACATGATGATGAGAGGAGGAGAAACAAAGAACACAAGTTTGTGACACACACACACACATTGAATCTGCCCACAACACACACACACAAATGTCTTGGAAAATGAAATGTCAGGGAAAATCATGGCTTCATCTGATCTTATTTATCTTACTCAGTGATCAGTGATCAGTGATCAGATCTCTAGTCTGTTTGTGGTGATTTCTTACCAACCTTCCAGAAGTCACAGAATCCCTCTCCCCTGAGTCTTCTTCATCTTCATCTTCTTCAGGGTGACACAATCTGGCCACAAAAGGACAGATTAAAAGAAGCTTGTGCGGCTCATGTTAATGTCTTGCTGGTAATTTAATCTACAAACCACCAACACCAACACCACCACCACCACCACCAACAACAACACCACAGCTG
>PIJE02001687.1:54192-84126 GCA_002895965.2 Coryphaenoides rupestris
AAGTGGGGGAGGAGGTGGATGAACAATAAGCCGAGCACTTCACAAGTGTTATGCCAAATGGCTTGTAGTCACCTGATTGGTACTGACAGAAAGTGGAAAGAAAGTGAATTAAATCTGTGGGTTAGGGTTGGGCAGTCTTGTGGTTGAATCGTGAAGTGAATCTGTGTTTCATCAGGGAATATAATCTGCAGCTAAATCTCTCCTCCGCATCGCAGTTTTTCCCTCTGTTAGCATAAGGCTATCCCTTAATCCCTACATGCATCGCTCGAAAGCAATTCATCCTTCAGAACAGCAAACGCTCACGATACATCGTACCGGACAAAGACTGCCTTACATTTCCCCGGCCTGGTGGTCACCCAATTAATGCTGCTTCCATCAGGCTGCACATGGACCATGAACAAAAGTATTCAGTGAACAATGGAAAACTTGATGGTTTTCCGGGAGTCTTGTTTGTTGTTTGTTTGTTTGTTTGTTTGGTACAAAAAGGCTTCTCTCTCCTCGCCGCGCTGCTCGTTCCTTCTGCATTTCTTTCTCTGTATTCTGTTTTGTCTTTTCTTTTTTCTCTTCTCTTGACGTTGCTCTGTACATTGTGTCTCGCACTGTGCTCGCTCTCTGGCTCGTTTCTCTGCTTGTGTGCATGTTTTAGCGCTATCTGGTGCTCGTGGCTCCGCGCGCTGCTGCCTCGTACTCGGCTGTACCAGCACCCCAGGGCAGGAAGTATATTCAATAACGTGCCGAGCCCCGCTCCGCTCCCTAACACTTGTATACACAGCCGCCGTCCTGTGTTCTCTTTTTGTGCCTCCTGTTACCCAGTCTGTAAGCCGGCCCTAATGGTCCGCGCGCGGACACCCGTCCGGTGTGCCTCGGCACTCTCATAGACCGCTGTTCCTCTCGTTCTCAAGATACACAAGATGCCACAGAGCCGTCTGCCACGCCTCGCGACTCTGGTTCCGTCATGTTACTTGCTCTCGCACACAGATATTGATTATTATATTGTAGTATTCTCTTTGGCCCTGCCACTTGGTGGCTATTCTCCCGTCCTAGTTGAGCTTGACGTACTAATCGGAATCTTCTCCTGCCTACCTCCTTGACTACTGGGGGCTTGCGACGTTAACGCAAGTTATACTGTGTACTGAACCTATGAAACAAGTATAGCATACATAGGTGCGCGCTGTTCATTTCGAGTTCACTGGGCAGTCACTCGCGCGCTCATCGTGTGTGCGTTGCTCTCGTTACCCTCGTGGGACTAATCTACCTATTTCAGTGATTCTCTTTTGCGATCGCTTGTTCCGCACTTGTGTGTGCATTACCCCTGTCACCCCCTCGCCCCTACTCTGTATCTCTACAGTTACCGACACAATTCATCGGGCTCATTGCCCCCTTTCGCGTTTTTGATTTGACTGTCACACTGGTTTTTTGGATTGTCAGCTGTGTGTTCCTTTCCACTTGATTTAATCTCCATAGGCACATCCTTCAACGCCCCTGCCTCCTCCACGATCTGGTGGCTCTTCGGTGTAGTGCCGGTTCCCCTAGAGCCGCCCTCGTCCTCCTCCTCCTCTGACCCTCCCCCCTCGGGCCGCCTGGCTGCCCCCTCCTCCCCCCCCCCGGCCCCCCCCCCCCCCCCCCCCCCCTCCCCCCCCCCCCTCCCCCCCACCCCCCCCCCCCCCCCCCCCGCCCCCCCCCCCTCCCCCCCCACACCCCCCCCCCCCCACTCCCCCCCCTTCCCCCTCCTCCTCCCTCTCCCTCTCTCTCTCTCTCTCTCTCCTCTCTCTTCTCTCTCTCTCTCTATCTCTCTCTCTCTCTCTCTCCCCCCACCTCCCCCCCCCCGGCCGGTGGCTCCTAGCCCCCGCTGGGAGAAAAGACTTAGCACCACGCCCCGCCCTGCCCCACCGCGCTCTCCCATTCCTCTCCCTCTTCTCCTCGTCGTCTCTCCTCTACCATCTCGCAGCTCATCGTCTCACCACTCTCGTCTCCATCATCCATCACATGCTCTCTCCTCTCTCCGTGTACAGGATCCGTGCCACCCGGCCCACCACAGCACTCTCTCGTCTCTCTTTCTCTCTCTGTATCGGCCCCAGCCTTGTGCTTCTTGTCTCCTATCGTGAATGGTACTCTTGTTCCCCCTCATTCCCGATCTCCGTGTTATGGCGACTCATGGCGCGACTCGAGCTGTGCAGCTGCGTAGAAGGGTACGCTTCGTTGCGCTACTATCGCAGTTCGATATTGCTGTCTTCTCGCGTTCCTCCACATAGGGCCTTTCCTGGTACCCACATAAGCGCCTACTGGTTCTTCTTCCTTTGCCTATATCTCCTGCATATGTACATATGACCTGCACTCTAGCCGCTTGTGATATCTGCCCACGTCGACACACTGCGTTACTCTTCCGCCTGAATATGGCATGCACATTGCTGTCTGGTCGTCGAACCAACATACATACTCGAGTACGAGGTACCGCGGTGCGACTATCGCAAATGGCCAAAGGTTTCTTAGAAACCATCTGCTACGACTGCGTATGGTGCCCATTAGATGTATTATAAGTAGGCACATGACTAAAAGTCGGAAGAACGGTGAGCATCGCTCTTAACTATAATCGATAACTCTCATACACTGGAAAAGAAGGTAAGGGTTAACATACATGTACATTGAAGGGAGGTGGTGTCACATGTCTCCTCCGTTTCTTTGACCCCGCACTGCATGATTGACGTCTCGTTTCCCAGGCAATTCAAGTTGATTCCAATCGGTGCGCTCTGATCCCCAAAGTCGATCAAATCCGGTCCGACGAGCGGGACCCCACAGTTCAGCTCTCGACAGATCACTTCCTGCTCTTTCACGCTCATGTGACTTTTGCACACGTTCCTCCACTGGCCACCGCCGCGCCGGACCTGGACGCGGCCCGCACACCGCTGAGTCCCGTTAACCAACTTGAGGTGCTCTGAAAAAACAAACAAACAAACAAAAAAAAGAACAAAAAACTGTCACGCAATTGATTTATTTCTCCCTCCCAAATTCACACACTTTCAAGGGGAACCCTGTGAAAAATTGAGAAGATACTGACGCCGAACCTGAGCATATGACACCGACGTCTTCGCCGTGACCGCAGTTATGAGAACCGAAATCCCTGCGCTCGCAATCGGCGAGCGAGGCTTCTTTGCCCGTGCACCGCACGTCGTCCATCCAGATGCGGCCCTTGCCCTCGCCGTAGAAGGCACGCTGCTTGACCTGCATGGCCGTGCCGCACTGCACCGAGTTGCACACCACCTCGGCGTTCAGCATGTTCCAGCCGTCGTCCTCGTGGAACACCTCCACCCGACCGGAGCAGGCGGTGGGTCCGCCGACCAGCTGCGTCTTCACCGCATCTGGAGGGTCATCACGGTTGGTTGGTCACATGGTCTCTGCTCTTTTGTGTGGCACCTATCACTGAAAAGACAAATACCAATTAAATAATAGCAGCCTAATAATAGGCTTCTAATTATAATAAGTATTATAACCAATATAATGTATACATGTCATGTATAATTATTATAATAGATGTTGTTATAATAATAATAATAACAATAATAATAATAATAATAACAATTATTATTATTATTAAACAATAATAGGCTAGGCTTGTGGAAGATTTACTTCTGCCTAAAGTTTCTAATTATAGCCTAACTTATTATGAAGACATAAGCCTATGCCATAGTACCCAAAGTTGAATAGTTAGAAGGAAATTATTATCTTATTATATTGAAAGTATGCGACGTAGGGAACCTTGTTCATAATGAGAAATATAGTCAGCAGCAGTGGTTGGTTACATTTGTCATGTCCCAAGTACAAACATCACTTTGAAAATTTTGGCCAGAAACGAGGTGTTTTTTTAACTTCTTCAGATAACAAACACGACACAGAGGAGATCCCAAAACCACAACCAAAATAAGCAGAAACAAGTGAACGATAACAAAGCCATAGATCGAACAAAAACAGCAGAAGACACAACCGATCTCTCATCGTAACTGGTGTCCGAACAGCTCGGGTGCGTGGTCGTGTGTCTTCTGTTTGTTTGTGTGTTTTCTCTTTGCTCTCTCCTCTCGTCTGTTCTCAATCGTAATGGTGTCGAACAGTCTGGAAATGGTGAAACGAAAAAAAGGAAGAGAAAAAGAGAAGTGAAATTACAATTTTTTTTAAATTACAATTTTTACGCAATATTTACACGACTTGGGGAAAGTAAATGTGGACATTTGTATTCACTGTTTGTTACTTTTGGATAAAAGCATCTCCTAATTCACAAAAAGATAAACAGGCCTTCTAGTTCCTGCGAATACATCCAAAAGGTATGTTTACATGCATTTTATATACAACTTGAAGGAAAAAGCATCTCCTAATTCACAAAAAGATAAACAGGCCTTCTAGTTCCTGCGAATACATCCAAAAGGTATGTTTACATGCATTTTATATACAACTTGAAGGAACGTCAAATATACTGTATATTTCAATTCAATCAAACCAATGGGGTGTTTAATTTGCAGTAGTTACAGTAGACCTATTACAATGTTGAAACCCTGGGATTAAAGTAATCTGAGTCAACTGATTCATTGTTAATTACTGATTAATCATCCACAATGGATCAACATTTTAGTGTTATTATGACTGTTACTATATACTTTTATGTTGAATATTCCTTCCAGCTACCAAAAGTCGTCTCACAGAACCTGAAGGTGAAAAGATAATCATATTTTAAGTCAAACAAATTGACCTATCATTTACATTTACATTTAAGGCATTTGGGAGACGCTTTTTGTCCAAAGCGACATAAGTACATTTGAGAGCCGACACAATATATCGCTGACAGTAAATATGATTTGAAATATAACAAGTTGCAAGCATTCATACCCCTTGCTGGTAGAAAGCAGGATAGCTAGAATAAGATGCTGTCAACCCTTTGTCAACATCCGTCCTGAACAGTAAAACAAATAGTTGAAGTGATATTAGGCCAATGTTGAGGAGACTGTACCTTCAAATCCATCAACATGGCAATGAAATTCAGGACACAATGATTTAAGGCAAAGTTTAATATAAACAGACAACAACAAAGTATCTAGAATGGAGAATTGAGCTTCACATTAACACCACTACGAGCACCGACTGGGTACTTAAAATCAGCCATTACACAACATATTAACACCGCGATTCGCCATTTTTTTGCGACGGCATCAGAAGACGGCACTCACACCCCAGTGCACCACACTGAGCGTGTGCAGCAGGCCCTGTGTGTAAACTTCGGCACCCATGTGACCACGGACGCGTGATAATTTAATTGGCAGGCAGAAACTCAGCAACAGGAAGAGACGACTGGCTTCGATGGAAAAGTGTACCGAATAACACAAAGTGCACAGAGTTCATTTAAGAAATGTTCGTAGTGAGATTGGACCAATCCGATATATTATATATATATATATATACTGTAATATATTTGAGCATTGTTCCCACTATGTGGAAGATCATTGAAGCTTTTAGTGTTGTCTGGCTCCACTTGACGCTACGCAAACAATATCGTGACCTCTTGAACCACATCTTGAAATGATGGACATTGTATCGACAACAACACAGAGCAGTTCCCAATGACACACACACACACACACACACACACAGACACAACACACACACACACACACACACACACACACACACACACACACACACACACACACACACCACACACACACACACACACACACACAGACCGCTCAAGGCAATTGCAACAGCATTAGGCCTTTGCTTCACATTAATATTCAACCTTATACACCAATGTCGCATGGAAGTCAGCAATGTTAAGCAGAACAACAACAACAACAACAAACAAAAAAAGCTTTGGCGGAATTGTGACCTGGTTGTCCACACGTAAAATAGTTAATCCTGGCACTGTTGGGATAGAGGTTGCCGGAAGAGTCCGTTGAGCGGTCACACACAAAGTTCCAGCAGTTCAATGTGCAAGAGAGTGTGGTGTTTGTGTGGTGTGAGTGAGTGAGTGAGTGATGTGAGTGAGTGAGTGAGTGAGTGAGTTGAGTGAGTGAGTGAGTGAGGTGTGGTGTGTGTGTGTGTGTGTGTGTGTGTTGTGGTTGTTTGTTTGTAACTCGGCCAGCAGCCCATGCTCTCTGTCTCAAAACGGGTGGCCCTCCCGGTGAAGTTGAGTCTGAGGGGAGGAAGTGATGCGGGACGTGATGCGGCGGTGGAGGCGGTGGCGTTTCCATGGCTACTTCCTTCACCGAGACGCCGGGGAGGCAGGGAGGCAGGCAGCTGTCGTGAAGCTCGCTCTACCCTGACTGGGAATCCTGAAATATAATCGATCAAGGAATTCAATACATAACATGCTTCACATCCATCATCATCATCATCATCATCATCATCATCGTCAGTCATCCAACTTTATTTGAGACGATACAATATGCTTGACAAACAAAGGAACGACCAGAACACAAAATAAAATCATATGCACCACATAGATCTAAATCTAAAAGTATTAACGAACGCAGCGCGTGGAGCCAATACTAAGTGTCCTCGTGTAGAATGTATTTCATAGCCTTGAATGCAACCACCCAAATATTTTTAATACACCAAGAGAATCCCTAACATGTACACACGCAAAAGTATTATGTTTGGAAAATAATAAATGACACTTTAAAAAAGAAGAGAACAGGAGTTTCAGCTGATGAACGTGTTCTGCAGTCGTGGAAAAAACAGACATCCTGTTGTTCTGTACTTAATCACATTTCAAATTGAATTATCCAATCAAATGGTAAGACAGTTAGCATGTGACTGAGGGTGGCGGGGCGGGGGCGGAATCCAATGACCCATCAATTACTGAACCCTTGCCTCATAGGTTCCACAAAGAACCTCTCTGGCCGGCATCTTTGAAAGCATTATACTGGATGTCACTCAGGGAAGGTACACCCGGTACGCGACGCATACATTATTTGTTCCAATATTTATTTTTAAATCCTTGTGACAACATTGAATCCCATATTTTGGTTAAATGTCTTATCATATACATTTTCTTCATGTAAGAATAGAGCAGGTTTCAAGCATTCATAGTTGCAAGGTTAATAGAACGAGTTTTCATAATAACTACGTTGCCTGCCATAATAGCTGGGATAAGAGCAGAGGTGACATTCTGAGAACCATTGATGTCAGTGAGTGCAGCGGTAATGGCTATGAGTTTGTCAGTAAATATGTGACTCTATGTGTGTGTGGGTGGTGTGTGTGTGTGTCATTTCCATATAAAGCCATATGTTATTTGTGCGTGTGTGTGTGTGTGTGTGTGTGCGTGTACTTTCCCTTACATTCTCAGAGGCTTGGGAAGGGGGCAGGAGACCCAGGAAGGCGAACACACCGTTGTTCTCCGTGGCCTGGAAAGAAGTCCTCGTAGTCCTGTTGGGGACACATGCAGAAACCGTGATGGAGATACACGCGTGACGTAGCATCTACACACACACACACACACACACACACCACACACCATCCCTGGGGTGGGTGTGCATTTCGCTGTGTCCGGTTCAACGTCCTAGTATTTGGGTTTGTTTTCAACCAGAGACAGAGCAGAGATGAGATGAGAGAGAGCGAGAGAGAGAAAAACAAGAGTGGCAAGATAGGACACGAGAGACACATGGCAGACAGAGAGCGATTGCCGATTTCTTTTAAAGATTTACTTACAGAGCTCAAGCCGCTTAACAAGATGGCAGAAGATAATTAAACTAAACATAAAATAACAAAAGGATAACAGGATAGCAAAATATCAGACCGTTTTTCTCTCGACAACTCCCAAGGCTAGGTCCAGCCTTATCCTACCTCCCTCACGATAAAATCGACAATTGTAAATTTGATTTGTTTTGTTTTTTACATCGCTTTGGCAATGTACCGTATTTTTCGGACTATAAGGCGCACTTAAAATCCTGTAATTTTCTCAAAAATCGACAGTGCGCCTTATAATCCGGTGCGCCTTATGTATTAACCTCGAACCGATTTTATGTGGTACACGGCGCTCAAAAATCAGGAAAATTCCTATTTTAGGAAAATGTTTGAAGCATTTTGTAGGCAGTTAAATATTTTCTTTTATTTTCTGAAGTGAGTGACGAGCAGCTGCGCGGCGATTAACAGTTGATCCATTCGCTACATATCAGATCAATGTTGAATAGGCTACTACAAATTATATCCCAGTGAATAGGCTACAAAAAACAACTCAACACTTAAAGCGTATATCAGTGTTTATTATTAAACGTAGCCTATAAAAACCATTGGAACAATAAGCACACGGAAGTGCGGAGAAACAGTTACGCTATTATTAACAGAGAAAACTGCTTGTCTTACCCGAGTAAGCCTTGACTAAAATAAAATTGACCAAAACAGGCCATTCCGAAGAATAATAATAATCAAGGGCGTATTTTTGTTTTGGACATTGGTGGGGACATCACAGATATTGCGTCAAGGATGCGCAATTACGCAACCGTGAGGTGTGGATATTGGTGGGGACATGTCCCCAGCGTCCCCACTAAATTCTACGCCCATGATAATAATAAAAAAAACGTCCAATCACACAAAAACAGTCAGCCGCTTAACATGGCAACATGTCTTTTTAAGTCACTTTGCATCATGAAGGAAAATAAATCGCATCCACGGTTTCAGGGGCCAGTCCAGTCCTCCTCTCCTCTATTACTCTTCCAGCGGCGCTGAACGCACCGCTCACTGCTGCTGCTGCTGGTAATAAAGCCTCTTTGAATTTAATTTAATTTTAATTGAGAGAGAGAGAAAAAAAAAGGCCAGAGCCCGGCCCCGCATCCGAGCTAATGATGGGATAATTGGCCCGAGGCCCGACCCTCGGGCTGTCGGGCTTTCGGGCCCCCGGGCCTCGGGCTCCATTGAAGGGCTCTAAATGCGCCTTATGTATGCAAGAATAGACCCGTTCATTGACAGTGCGCTTTAATAATCCGGGTGCGCTTTTATGTATGAAATAGACCCCGCTTCATCTGACAGTGCGCTTTATAATCCGGTGCGCTTTATGGTATGAAAAATAGGACGCCGTTCAATTGACAGTTGCCCCTTATAGATCCGGTGCGCTTTAATAGTCCGCGAATAATACAGGTAAATGTATGATTTCGCCATGCCCAAACAAAGCTCTTTGAATTCGAATTGAAATGAAGTTGAGACACAGCAGAGAGAGAGAGAGAGAGAGAGAAGAGAGAGAGAGAGGCGCTGGCCAGCTCAGATTATCTGCAACACCCGACTGGATTACGCCACTCGACCTGGATTACAGCCACGGGCCTCGGTCCTTACCCCACAGTAGCGGTCTCCATTGAAGATCTGCGGCGTGCGCGGGCTGCCCACCGCCGGGTGCTTGTCCCGGGGGACGTGGTGACACATCCACAGCCTCTCCTCCTCCGCCATGGTGATGTCTACTTGCTGGAAGCTCAGGCCATTCGCCTCCAGGAAACTCACCACGGCCTGCTGGTGCTTCTTGACCTGCGGCGGAGGAAACCCCAACGGGAAGGGGAGTGGGGGGAGAGAGAGATGAGGAAGGAATGGGGCAATAAAATTGGATGTTGGATCGGTCTCAATGATGTCGTCTGTTTGTAAACGAATGTTAATACTCTGCTGGATGTGTGTGGTGTGTGTGTGTGTGTGTGTGTGTGTGTGTGTGTGTGTGTGTGTGTGCGTGTGTGCACGCAAGAGAGGGAGATTACAATTGAGCTACTGTTGTGTTTATGCTCTTTTACAAAATAGGGCAATAAACAGTAAGGCGTTTGTGCTGCTTAGTGACAGACAGACACACTACACACTCCACACACCCAACCCACCAACCAAACAAACAAACAAACAAACAAACAAACAACAACAAGACTCCCGGAAAACCATCAAGTTTTCCATTGTTCACTGAATACTTTTGTTCATGGTCCATGTGCAGCCTGATGGAAGCAGCATTAATTGGGTGACCACCAGGCCGGGGAAATGTAAGGCAGTCTTTGTCCGGTACGATGTATCGTGAGCGTTTGCTGTTCTGAAGGATGAATTGCTTTCGAGCGATGCATGTAGGGATTAAGGGATAGCCTTATGCTAACAGAGGGAAAAACTGCGATGCGGAGGAGAGATTTAGCTGCAGATTATATTCCCTGATGAAACACAGATTCACTTCACGATTCAACACAAAGACTGCCCAACCCTAACCCACAGATTTAATTCACTTTCTTTCCACTTTCTGTCAGTACCAATCAGGTGGACTACAAGCCATTTGGCATAACACTTGTGAAGTGCTCGGCTTATTGCTTCAATCCACCCTCCCCTCCCCCACTTCTCCCTCTCCTCTCTCTCTCTCTCTCTCTCTCTCTCTCTCTCTCTCTCTCTCTCTCTCTCTCTCTCTCTCTCTCTCTCTCTCTCTCTCTCTATCTCTCTCTCTCTGTGTTCTCCTCTCCCATCTCCCCCCCTCTCTCTCTCTCTCTGCTCTCTCTCTCTCCCATTGTGAGGGGTTGAAAGGGCTCGGTTTTAGGCCCCGCATGGGCTGTGGTCACATGACGGGGAAGGGCAGGCATGAGATGGATGATGGTTTTCCGGGAGTCTTGTTTGTTGTTTGTTTGTTTGTTTGTTTGGTTGGTGGGTTGGGTGTGTGGAGTGTGTAGTGTGTCTGTCTGTCACTAAGCAGCACAAACGCCTTACTGTTTATTGCCCTATTTTGTAAAAGAGCATAAACACAACAGTAGCTCAATTGTAATCTCCCTCTCTTGCGTGCACACACGCACACACACACACACACACACACACACACACACACACACACACATCCAGCAGAGTATTAACATTCGTTTACAAACAGACGACATCATTGAGACCGATCCAACATCCAATTTTATTGCCCCATTCCTTCCTCATCTCTCTCTCCCCCCACTCCCCTTCCCGTTGGGGTTTCCTCCGCCGCAGGTCAAGAAGCACCAGCAGGCCGTGGTGAGTTTCCTGGAGGCGAATGGCCTGAGCTTCCAGCAAGTAGACATCACCATGGCGGAGGAGGAGAGGCTGTGGATGTGTCACCACGTCCCCCGGGACAAGCACCCGGCGGTGGGCAGCCCGCGCACGCCGCACTGTCGATTTTTGAGAAAATTACAGGATTTTAAGTGCGCCTTATAGTCCGAAAAATACGGTACATTGCCAAAGCGATGTAAAAAACAAAACAAATCAAATTTACAATTGTCGATTTTATCGTGAGGGAGGTAGGATAAGGCTGGACCTAGCCTTGGGAGTTGTCGAGAGAAAAACGGTCTGATATTTTGCTATCCTGTTATCCTTTTGTTATTTTATGTTTAGTTTAATTATCTTCTGCCATCTTGTGTAAGCGGCTTGAGCTCTGTTAAGTAAATCTTTAAAAGAAATCGCTCGCTCTCTGTCTGCCTGTGTCTCTCGGTCTATCTTGCACTCTTGTTTTCTCTCTCTCTCGCTCTCTCTCAATCTCTCTCTCTCTGTCTCAAACAAACCCAATATACTAGGACTGCCGGACACAGCGGACATGCACACCCACCCACAGGGATGTGTGTGTGTGTGTGTGTGTGTGTGTGTGTGTGTGTAGATGCTACGTCACGCGGTGTATCTCCATCACGGTTTCTGCATGTGTCCCCAACAGGACTACGAGGACTTCTTCCAGGCCACGGAGAACAACGGTGTGTTCGCCTTCCTGGGTCTCCTGCCCCCTTCCCAAGCCTCTGAGAATGTAAGGGGAAAGTACACGCACACACACACACACACACACGCACACAATAACATATGGCTTATATGGAAATGACACACACACACACACACACACACACACACACATAGAGTCACATATTTACTGACAAACTCATAGCCATTACCGCTGCACTCACTGACATCAATGGTTCTCAGAATGTCACCTCTGCTCTTATCCCAGCTATTATGCAGGCAACGTAGTTATTATGAAACTCGTTCTATTAACCTTGCAACTATGAATGCTTGAAACCTGCTCTATTCTTACATGAAGAAAATGTATATGATAAGACATTTAACCAAAATATGGGATTCATGTTGTCACAAGGATTTAAAAATAAATATTGGAACAAATAATGTATGCGTCGCGTACCGGGTGTACCTTCCCTGAGTGACATCCAGTATAATGCTTTTCAAAGATGCCGGCCAGAGAGGTTCTTTGTGGAACCTATGAGGCAAGGGTTCAGTAATTGATGGTCATTGGATTCCGCGCCCCGCCCCCCGCCACCCCTCAGTCACATGCTACTGTTCTTACATTTGATTGGATAATTCAATTTGAAATGTGATTAAGTACAGAACAACAGGATGTCTGTTTTTCCACGACTGCAGAACACGTTCATCAGCTGAAACTCCTGTTCTCTTCTTTTTTAAAGTGTCATTTATTATTTCCAAACATAATACTTTTGCGTGTGTACATGTTAGGGATTCTCTTGGTGTATTAAAATATTGGTGGTTGCATTCAAGGCTATGAAATACATTCTACACGAGACACTTAGTATTGGCTCCACGCGCTGCGTTCGTTAATACTTTTAGATTTAGATCTATGTGGTGCATATGATTTTATTTTGTGTTCTGGTCGTTTCCTTTGTTTGTCAAGCATATTGTATCGTCTCAATAAAGTTGGATTGACTGACGATGATGATGATGATGATGATGATGATGATGGTGTGAAGCATGTATGTATTGAATTCCTTGATCGATTATATTTCAGGATTCCCAGTCAGGGTAGAGCGAGCTTCACGACAGCTGCCTGCCTCCCCTGCCTCCCCGGCGTCTCGGTGAGGAAGTAGCCATGGAAACGCCACCGCCTCCACCGCCGCATCACGTCCCGCATCACTTCCTCCCCTCAGACTCAACTTCACCGGGAGGGCCACCCGTTTTGAGACAGAGAGCATGGGCTGCTGGCCGAGTTACAAACAAACACGCACACACACACACACACACACTCACTCACTCACTCACTCACTCACTCACTCACTCACTCACGCACACCACACAAACACACACTCTCTTGCATATTGAACTGCTGGAACTTTGTGTGTGACCGCTCAACGACTCTTCCGGCAACCTCTATCCCAACACTGCCAGGATTAACTATTTTACGTGTGGACAACCAGGTCACAATTCCGCAAAGCTTTTTTTGTTTGTTGTTGTTGTTGTTGTTCTGCTTAACATTGCTGACTTCCATGCGACATTGGTGTATAAGGTTGAATATTAATGTGAAGCAAAGCCTAATGCTGTGCAACGCCCTTGAGCTGTGTGTGTGTGTGTGTGTGTGTGTGTGTGTGTGTGTGTGTGTGTGTGTGTGTGTGTGTGTGTGTGTGTGTGTGTGTGTGTGTGTGTGTGTGTGTGTGTGTGTGTGTGTGTGTCATTGGGAACTGCTCTGTGTTGTTGTCGATACAATGTCCATCATTCAAGATGTGGTTCAAGAGGTCACGATATTGTTTGCGTAGCGTCAAGTGGAGCAGACAACACTAAAGCTTCAGTGATCTTCCACATAGTGGGAACAATGCTCAAATATATACAGTATATATATATATATATATATATCGGATTGGTCCAATCTCACTACGAACATTTCTTAAATGAACTCTGTGCACTTTGTGTTATTCGGTACACTTTTCCATCGAAGCCAGTCGTCTCTCCTGTTGCTGAGTTTCTGCCTGCCAATTAAATTATCACGCGTCCGTGGTCACATGGGTGCCGAAGTTTACACACAGGGCCTGCTGCACACGCTCAGTGTGGTGCACTGGGGTGTGAGTGCCGTCTTCTGATGCCGTCGCAAAAAAATGGCGAATCGCGGTGTTAATATGTTGTGTAATGGCTGATTTTAAGTACCCAGTCGGTGCTCGGTAGTGGTGTTAATGTGAAGCTCAATTCTCCATTCTAGATACTTTGTTGTTGTCTGTTTATATTAAAACTTTGCCTTAAATCATTGTGTCCTGAATTTCATTGCCATGTTGATGGATTTGAAGGTACAGTCTCCTCAACATTGGCCTAATATCACTTCACTATTTGTTTTACTGTTCAGGACGGATGTTGACAAAGGGTTGACAGCATCTTATTCTAGCTATCCTGCTTTCTACCAGCAAGGGGTATGAATGCTTGCAACTTGTTATATTCAAATCATATTTACTGTCAGCGATATATTGTTGTGTCGCTCTCAAATGTACTTATGTCGCTTTGGACAAAAGCGTCTCCAAATGCCTTAAATGTAAATGTAAATGATAGGTCAATTTGTTGACTTAAAATATGATTATCTTTTCACCTTCAGGTTCTGTGAGACGACTTTTGGTAGCTGGAAGGATATTCAACATAAAAGTATATAGTAACAGTCATAATAACACTAAAATGTTGATCCATTGTGGATGATTAATCAGTAATTAACAATGAATCAGTTGACTCAGATTACTTTAATCCCAGGGTTTCAACATTGTAATAGGTCTACTGTAACTACTGCAAATTAAACACCCCATTGGTTTGATTGAATTGAAATATACAGTATATTTGACGTTCCTTCAAGTTGTATATAAAATGCATGTAAACATACCTTTTGGATGTATTCGCAGGAACTAGAAGGCCTGTTTATCTTTTTGTGAATTAGGAGATGCTTTTATCCAAAAGTAACAAACAGTGAATACAAATGTCCACATTTACTTTCCCCAAGTCGTGTAAATATTGCGTAAAAATTGTCATTTCACTTCTTTAATGATTGATCCAAAAGTCAATACACATCCAGTTAGCAGCCCAAGTCCAAATGGTCATTTTTGTACATTCATCGATGTCACCTGTACAGGGATATTCTCTTTTTCTCTTCCTTTTTTTCGTTTCACCATTTCCAGACTGTGCGACACCATTACGATTGAGAATCGTGTGTTTTTCTGCTGTTTGGGAGCTCCTCTGGTCGGTGTGCTGAGAAGGTAAAAAAACACTCTTCGTTCTGCCAAATTTGTCAAAATGTGAGTGTGTGATTTGACATACATATGAACACCACTGCTGCCTGACTATTTATGTCTCATTATGAACAGGAGGTTCCCTACTCTGAGTACTGTCTAATATGCAGACCAAACGACTCCATGTTCTCCTCTCTATAGCCATTGGTAAGGAAGTTTCTTTCCTCTTTTGTTGCAAAGAAGCGTTTGTTCTGACGAAATAGCTAAGCAAGAAGCAATAATTGTAGGCCTATAGTAAAATGTTTGGAATAATAATAATAATAATTGTATAATGATTAATATTATTATCAATCCATTAATGGTCTTGTTTCCACTGTAGGTCTACTGAATTCCCCTCTGCCCGCAGGTAAGTAAGATCAATACGCATGATCAATCACAGCGACCATGTGCCACACAAAAGAGCAGAGACCATGTGACCAACCAACCGTGATGACCCTCCAGATGCGGTGAAGACGCAGCTGGTCGGCGGACCCACCGCCTGCTCCGGTCGGGTGGAGGTGTTCCACGAGGAGGTGTGGGGCACGGTGTGCGACGACGGCTGGAACATGCTGAACGCCGAGGTGGTGTGCAACTCGGTGCAGTGCGGCACGGCCATGCAGGTCAAGCAGCGTGCCTTCTACGGCGAGGGCAAGGGCCGCATCTGGATGGACGACGTGCGGTGCACGGGCAAAGAAGCCTCGCTCGCCGATTGCGAGCGCAGGGATTTCGGTTTCTCATAACTGTGGTCACGGCGAAGACGTCGGTGTCATATGCTCAGGTTCGGCGTCAGTATCTTCTCAATTTTGCACAGGGTTCCCCTTGAAAGTGTGTGAATTTGGGAGGGAGAAATAAATCAATTGCGTGACAGTTTTTTGTTCTTTTTTTTGTTTGTTTGTTTGTTTTTTCAGAGCACCTCAAGTTGGTTAACGGGACTCAGCGGTGTGCGGGCCGCGTCCAGGTCCGGCGCGGCGGTGGCCAGTGGAGGAACGTGTGCAAAAGTCACATGAGCGTGAAAGAGCAGGAAGTGATCTGTCGAGAGCTGAACTGTGGGGTCCCGCTCGTCGGACCGGATTTGATCGACTTTGGGGATCAGAGCGCACCGATTGGAATCAACTTGAATTGCCTGGGAAACGAGACGTCAATCATGCAGTGCGGGGTCAAAGAAACGGAGGAGACATGTGACACCGCCTCCCTTCAATGTACATGTATGTTAACCCTTACCTTCTTTGTCATTGGTAATGTGTGTAGAGCATGCACTTTTCCATTTTAGTATGTGCCTTACTAATACCACAAGGGCATACATTCTTAGCATGGCTGGCTAAGGAAACCTTGGCCATTTTATTACCATGCTCCTCTAGGGTGGTTGGTTTCAACACAACATTATCCTATTCATATATTGCCATTGGCATTTAACTGTGTGTGTCGTTTTGTGAGTAACTGGGCCCTTTTTTAACCTGGATAGACAGTAAACAGATTCAGCTGATCAACGGGACGACGCCTTGCTCTGGCCGAGTGGAGGTCTTACACGAAGGCGAGTGGGGAACAGCCTGCGATGACAGCTGGGGCTTACAGGAGGCACAAGTCGTGTGCCGTGAGATGAAATGCGGGTCGGCCCTTGCGGCCAAAAACCATGCCTACTTTGGCCGGGGGAGTGGCCTGATTGTGCTGGATGATGTCGGGTGCAAAGGTCATGAGATGTCACTGAAAGAATGCCCACATGCAGGCTTTACCAATGACTGCAGTCATCTCGAAGACGCCGGTGTCATATGTTCAGGTGATCACATTTATTCTTGATTCAGCCCCCAATTCAAGTGGGAACGCTATGTTCACTCACTGATTTAAGAGGGGCGTCTTCATTTTGTTTTCAATAAATTGTGTCAGTGTGAAAAAAGTTAAGTCTGACACACAACAAGCATTGAGTTAGATGTATGGATCATGTATAATCAAGACACAAGTGAGACGCAGAAAATCTTTCAGGCTTGTACATGTAAAAAGGCCACCTGTAACAATGTGCACAATTGTCACCAGATAGCCTGTTTGACCAGATACCCTTTTTACATGTACATACCAGATTGAGTTAGTGTCTTTGAGGGACAAGTTGACAGCTCTGAGCATTGGTGAAGTCAAAAGCTCCCTTGAATCCTTTCGTGTTTGTATAGGCTTACATCATTTCATATACATGTGAGAGCCTCCCCTGACTAGGGGCTGTGGAGGGTCAACTGTCAAAGCTTCTCGGCTTGTAAAAACTGCCATTGCATAGCTGGCAATTCTGGCAGTGTCTGTTGCTGCTTCATTAACCTGCAATGGCAATGTACAGTGACGCTTACTGACAAAAAAAGCCAACTTTTCATACAGCGGTGCATATTGAATATAATTCTCCCTGTTTTCTACCCTCTTCAGAGAACGTCAATCTTGTGAATGGCAGTCAACGCTGCAGTGGTAGACTGGAGGTGCGGCACAAAGGGCAGTGGGGGAAGATTTGTAGGAACAGCAACTGGGGAAGTCGGGAGGAATCACTGGTGTGCCGTGAGTTAGATTGCGGCAAGCCGGATCCAAATGCCGTGAGGTCAAACTATGGCGTGAGTACGGATCAAAAGGCTTACACGACCAGCTGCGTGGGTAGCGAGAGCTCCATCGCCGCCTGCCAGCTTCAGTTGAACTCGGGGACGTGTGAAGAGGTGGCTGTTTCCTGCACAGGTAAAACATAGGGCCTCCAACCTGTACGACTTGGAGTGCTTAGGCAACGAGACGTCTGTCATGCAATGCAAACACACATTATTTGGTGAGAGCAACTGTGGCCACTCAGAAGATGCTGGAGTGCAGTGTTCAAGTAAGTGTCCGGCCCGCTTCGAGTGCCATTTCCTGTTATTACTGATTACTGTTCGATCATCTAGTGGACTGTCTTTCCAACGCAAACCAGATAGAGCACATGCCAATAAAGAACAGGTAGCGGTTCGCGCTGTGTCTTGCTCAAAGGTGCCAGGTAGGCTGGGGACATTGCGGATCAAACCTGGAATGGATTCAAATGCATGAACCACAACTCTGTGTTCCACCCCCACCAACCCCCCCCTTGATTTAATTCTCTATAACCATCTATATAACAAATGCAACCTCAGTCTGTTCTGCGATTGAGATGCTGATTCTCCCATGCTGTGTTCTGCAGCGACCATCCGACTGCTTGTTGCAAAGAAGCGTTTGTTCTGACGAAATAGCTAAGCAAGAAGCAATAATTGTAGGCCTATAGTACAATGTTTGAATAATAATAATAATAATAATTGTATAATGTAATAATTATCCGATTATTATTATTATCAATCCATTAATGGTCTTGTTTCCACTGTAGGTCTACTGAATTCCCCTCTGCCCGCAGGTAAGTAAGATCAATACGCATGATCAATCACAGCGACCATGTGCCACACAAAAGAGCAGAGACCATGTGACCAACCAACCGTGATGACCCTCCAGATGCGGTGAAGACGCAGCTGGTCGGCGGACCCACCGCCTGCTCCGGTCGGGTGGAGGTGTTCCACGAGGAGGTGTGGGGCACGGTGTGCAACGACGGCTGGAACATGCTGAACGCCGAGGTGGTGTGCAACTCGGTGCAGTGCGGCACGGCCATGCAGGTCAAGCAGCGTGCCTTCTACGGCGAGGGCAAGGGCCGCATCTGGATGGACGACGTGCGGTGCACGGGCAAAGAAGCCTCGCTCGCCGATTGCGAGCGCAGGGATTTCGGTTCTCATAACTGCGGTCACGGCGAAGACGTCGGTGTCATATGCTCAGGTTCGGCGTCAGTATCTTCTCAATTTTTCACAGGGTTCCCCTTGAAAGTGTGTGAATTTGGGAGGGAGAAATAAATCAATTGCGTGACAGTTTTTTGTTGTTTTATTTGTTTGTTTGTTTGTTTTTTCAGAGCACCTCAAGTTGGTTAACAGGACTCAGCGGTGTGCGGGCCGTGTCCAGGTCCGGCGCGGCGGTGGCCAGTGGAGGAACGTGTGCAAAAGTCACATGAGCGTGAAAGAGCAGGAAGTGATCTGTCGAGAGCTGAACTGTGGGGTCCCGCTCGTCGGACCGGATTTGATCGACTTTGGGGATCAGAGCGCACCGATTGGAATCAACTTGAATTGCCTGGGAAACGAGACGTCAATCATGCAGTGCGGGGTCAAAGAAACGGAGGAGACATGTGACACCGCCTCCCTTCAATGTACATGTATGTTAACCCTTACCTTCTTTGTCATTGGTAATGTGTGTAGAGCATGCACTTTTCCATTTTAGTATGTGCCTTACTAATACCACAAGGGCATACATTCTTAGCATGGCTGGCTAAGGAAACCTTGGCCATTTCATTGCCATGCTCCTCTAGGGTGGTTGGTTTCAACACAACATTATCCTATTCATATATTGCCATTGGCATTTAACTGTTTGTGTTGTTTTGTGAGTAACTGGGCCCTTTTTTAACCTGGATAGACAGTAAACAGATTCAGCTGATGAACGGGACGACGCCTTGCTCTGGCCGAGTGGAGGTCTTACACGAAGGCGAGTGGGGAACAGCCTGCGATGACAGCTGGGGCTTACAGGAGGCACAAGTCGTGTGCCGTGAGATGAAATGCGGGTCGGCCCTTGCGGCCAAAAACCATGCCTACTTTGGCCAGGGGAGTGGCCTGATTGTGCTGGATGATGTCGGGTGCAAAGGTCATGAGATGTCACTGAAAGAATGCCCACATGCAGGCTTTCCCAATGACTGCAGTCATCTCGAAGACGCCGGTGTCATATGTTCAGGTGATCACATTTATTCTTGATTCAGCCCCCAATTCAAGTGGGAACGCTATGTTCACTCACTGATTAAGAGGGGGTCTCATTTTGTTTTCAATAAATGTGTCAGTGTTGAAAAAGTTAAGTCTGACACACAACAAGCATTGAGTAGATGTATGATCATGTATAATCAAGACACAAGTGAGACGCAGAAAATCTTTCAGGCTTGTACATGTAAAAAGGGCCACCTGGTAACAATGTGCACATTGTCACCAGATAGCCTGTTGACCAGATACCCTTTTTACATGTACAATACCAGATTGAGTTAGTGTCTTTGAGACAAAGTTGACAGCTCTGGAGCATTGGTGAGTCAAAATCTCCCTTGGAATCCTGATTTGTGTTTGTATAGCTTACATCATTTCATATACATGTGAGAGCCTCCCCTGGACTAGGGGCTGTGGAGGGTCAACTGTCAAGCTTCTCAGGCTTGTAAAACTGCCATTGATAGCTGGCAATTCCTGGCAGTTGTCTGTGCTGCTTCATTAACCTGCATGGCAATGTACAGTGACGCTTACTGACAAAAAAGCCAACTTTTCATACAGCGGTGCATATTGAATATAATTCTCCCTGTTTTCTACCCTCTTCAGAGAACGTCAATCTTGTGAATGGCAGTCAACGCTGCAGTGGTAGACTGGAGGTGCGGCACAAAGGGCAGTGGGGGAAGATTTGTAGGAACAGCAACTGGGGAAGTCGGGAGGAATCACTGGTGTGCCGTGAGTTAGATTGCGGCAAGCCGGATCCAAATGCCGTGAGGTCAAACTATGGCGTGAGTACGGCTCAAAAGGCTTACACGACCAGCTGCGTGGGTAGCGAGAGCTCCATCGCCGCCTGCCAGCTTCAGTTGAACTCGGGGACATGTGAAGAGGTGGCTGTTTCCTGCACAGGTAAAACATAGGGCCTCCAACCTGTACTGCCTGCATTGTCTATATTTATGCCACTGGGAGCGAAGTATCATGTATTTGTGTGTCACTTGCAGGTCAACCACAACTTAAACTGATCAATGGCACGGATCGATGCTCAGGGAGGGTGGAGGTCCAACACGACGGCCAATGGGGAACTGTCTGCGATGATTTGTGGGACATCCTGGATGCAAATGTCGTGTGCAGAGAGATGGACTGTGGGACACCCTTATACGCCAAAACTGGAGCCTTCTATGGCCAAGGCACCGGAACCGTCTGGTTAGACGACTTGGAGTGCTTAGGCAACGAGACGTCTGTCATGCAATGCAAACAGACATTATTCGGTGAGAGCAACTGTGGCCACTCAAAAGATGCTGGAGTGCAGTGTTCAAGTAAGTGTCCGGCCCGCTTCGAGTGCCATTTCCTGTTATTACTGATTACTGTTCGGTCATCTAGTGGACTGTCTTATCCAACGCAAACCAGATAGAGCACATGCCAATAAAGAACAGGTAGCGGTTCGCGCTGTGTCTTGCTCAAAGGCGCCAGGTAGGCTGGGGACATTGGGGATCAAACCCAGAATGGATTCAAATGCATGAACCACAACTCTGTGTTCCACCCCCCTCACCCCCCCCCCCCCCCCTTGATTTAATTCTCTATAACCATCTATATAACAAATGCACCCTCAGTCTGTTCTGCGATTGAGATGCTGATTCTCCCATGCTGTGTTCTGCAGCGACCATCCGACTGCTCAACGGGAGCAACCACTGCTCCGGCAGACTGGAGATCTTCCAGGGAGGACACTGGGCCCCAGTGTTTAACCGTAACTGGGGGCTCAATGAAGCCCTTGTCGTGTGCAAAGAGATGCAATGTGGAGAACCCATGGTGACCTCGACATCGCCCGATTTCGGACAGGCCAGCCAGGTGACAGGGTACACCGCCAAGTGTAATGGCGGAGAAAGCTCCATTAGCCAATGCTCCCTGAGTGGATATGCCATGACCAGCCGGGATCATGCTGCAGAGGCAACGGTGGTTTGTTCAGGTCAGAACTCTTCAGGACGTCTCGGCGGTCGGGAAACTATGCCCATCACGTTACCATTTCATATATTGTACCACTTTGTCCCAATCCAACAGGTAACATGAGGTTAGCCAATGGCTCTAATAGATGCACCGGAAGGGTTGAGGTGTACCGCAATGGCCAATGGGGAACCGTATGCGATGACTCCTGGGATATGCTCAGCGCCAATGTGGTGTGTAAGAATCTCCAATGTGGTAAGGCCCAGAAGATCCCTGAGACTGGCTTCTTTGGCCGGGGCAATGTAAAAGTGTTGATCGAAGAGGTGAGTTGCAGTGGACGTGAGCACTCACTGGACCAATGTCAACTGACTGTTGGTTCCTCGACTTGCAATAGCACCACAGTTGCTGGAGTTCACTGCGCAGGTAAGATAACTCTTATACTTATTATTGTATGCATTATTGTATCATTGTATGCTCCCTTATAATATAGAATAGAACTTTATTAATCCCGAAGGAAATTCTTGTGGCAGGTTACATGGCAATACAGTACAATCAAACAATATGGAAAACAACAGAATAATAAAAATAAACTAACGGATTTACAAATGTACAGTTAAAATATACAAATATGTTGGCAAGATAAGATATTCCGACGGCGAAAACAATTTGGCATAATTGAAGTGTAATATTATTGGACATGACATTAAGAATATTGCACATGATGATGAGAGGAGATGAGAGGTAGTCTTCTAGATAATATTTATAGACAAGATGACAATAATAATAATATAGCACATGATAGAGTATTGCACATGAACATGATTACATATCTAAAAAATGCATAATTATGAGTCCCACTAGCTGCATCCCTGACTACTTCAAGATAGTGTCCAGCCCATCCTGAAAGAACCTGGCCAAGATCTGTCCATTTTGAACAATAATCAGCCCATCTCCAAACTTCCCTTCATCTCAAAAATACTTGATAAAGTTGTCGAGGGAAACAATTCATTAGACAAGTTTCAGTTTGAAATGCTACTCCACAGAAACAGCGCTGCTTAAAGTGACTAATGGTCACCGTTGGGTAAAGTTACTTGTAAAAGTAAAGTTTGTTACATTATATGATGACTGCCATTTAAAACAAATGTGTTACGTTACTGCCCTACCGACTGAAAAGTTGCTCAGGGTACTTTTGCATTACCGAAAATGAAAGGTTCTAGATATAGCCACAAAAATACTCCCAAGAAAAACTGACTGAAACTTAGTAGAATAAACATTATCTTTTCATATTTCTTCCAACCTGCCCGCCACCAAAGATGGTTTGCCTGCACGCCTGGTCCATCCCACGTCCACGGGTCAATGTTATGGGAGAGTGGAGGTCCAACACGCAGGCCAGTGGGGTACCTTGTGCGGCAAAGACTGGTCCATGTCCGACGCCGAGGTGGTGTGCACTCTCCTGGGATGTGGGAAGGCGGCGAGCATCTCTGGCATCGCACAGTTTGGCCAAGGCACCGGACCCATATGGGAAGCCAGCGACTTGTGTTTTGACAACGAGGCGTCACTCTTCAAGTGCTCAGTCAGAGGACTCAACTCCACCAGCTGTAGCCACACACAGGATGCTGCTGTTATCTGTGCAGGTACGGCGTTAGCTTGTTAGATAGCTTTTATGTATTACAGAAGCCCTGAAAGGCAATGTGATATACATATATATATACTGTATATACTGTATATATATATATATATATATACACTATGTGTGTGGAAAAACAAAACATTGGAAAGTACAAGTTGTTTGGACGACGTTTCGTGTAATTTTTTGTCATCAATTCATGGATTAATTTATTGCACAATTATACGGAAGCCCGCTGAGGCAAGGTGAACCTTTTTGTGAAGGTTTCTTTCCAAGTTTATCTCATTTGAACCATCCATTCATTCCATTTTCTTCCGCTTATCCGGGGCCGGGGTCGCAGTGCAGCAGGGCTAAGCAGGGCTCCCCAGACTTCCTTCTCTCCAGCAACACTCTCCAGCTCCTCCTGGGAGATCCTGAGGTGTTCCCAGGTTAAAATGAGATATATAATCCCTCCAGCGGGTTCTGGGTCTTTCCCGAGGTCTCCTTCCCAGTTGGAAGTGCCTGGGAAAACCTCTAAGGGGAGGCGCCCAGGAGGCATCCTAATCAAATCCCGAACCAACGCAGCTGACTTCTTTTACACAGAGGAGCAGCGGCTCTACTCCGAGCTCCCTTCCGGATGTTGAGCTCCTAACCCTATCTCTAAGGCTGAGCCCCGCCACCCTGTGGGGAAACTCATTTCGGCCGCAATCTCATTCTTTCGGTCACTACGCCAAAGCTTGTGACATTGGTGAGGGTTGGACGTAGATGGGCCGGTAAATCGAGAGGTCACGGTCTGATGTTACATCAGACCGTGACCTCCAGCAGTCAGTGAGGGAAAACAGTATGCAACACACCAGCTTGTTCTTGAGATGCTTTGTATTTATTTGGTGCCAACTGTGATTTTCTCGCACATTACATTCGCTCTCTCTTATATGTAACACGCGCTGACTCTGAACTGGCTGTGCGCATGCGCGCTCTCTCTCTCTCTCGCTCCACCACTCACACACGCGCTCCACTCCGCACTCGCTATTGGCTACGCTGTCCCCCAACACATAGATGCCTGTGCAGGCCTGGAAAGTAGTCCCTGGCCCTAGAGAGTGAGGCCCCAGCCCAGCCCGGCACGCCACATTATTAGAACTCTCAGGCCCGAATTAAGCCCAACATTTCTTTAACCTCCCATATAGTTCTAGACTTGTTGCACATATGCGACAGGTCTAGTTATAGACTTCCGATCTTATTTGAGCACTTTAAATGGCATAAGCGGTTATATTTAGTTTCATTTCAATTTTAAGTTATTTTAGGAAAATGTTTGAAGCATTTTCTAGGTAGTTAAATAATTTTTTTTATTTTCTGAAGTGAGTGATGAGTAGCTGCGCGGCGATTAACAAGGCAGCGCCGGAGCAGTAGACTGTTATGTGATATAGGTTGATAATGTGATGGTAATGATGTGATAATTGGCCCGAGGCCCGGCCCTTAAATCACTTCATTCAGGGGTGCCCACACTTTTTCAACTTGCGAGCTACTTTTAAAATTAAATAAAAAAAAAATGTGATGTTATCATTCATCGGATGAATGATAACATCACATTTTTTTTTAATGGCATTCGATCTACCCGGACTTCCTTTGCGATCGACCGTATTGGGCACCCCTTTCCCCCCCACCGGCCACCGCATCTGCGCCAAGTCCCGCCAAATATTTGAAAGTGTAAAAAAAAATTGTATTATTATTTTTAATTTTGTTTTAAGATTAAAAATTTCCCAGACAATTTTGGCGACCCATTTTTAATGTCCCGCGACCCACCCGAGGGTCGCGACCCAGGGGTTGAGAACCACTGCACTCGATGACCGAACAGTAATCAGTAATAACAGGAAATGGCACTCGAAGCGGGCCGGACACTTGCATGAACACTGCACTCCAGCATCTTCTGAGTGGCCACAGTTGCTCTCACCAAATAATGTGTGTTTGCATTGCATGACAGACGTCTCGTTGCCTAAGCACTCCAAGTCGTACAGGTTGGAGGCCCTATGTTTTACCTGTGCAGGAAACAGCCACCTCTTCGACTTGGAGTGTTTTCGAGGGCGCCGAATGGTGGAGCCTGTGAAGAGACATTGAGGGTGTAGACACAGGCGTAATCGCCCTGGTCTCGCTCGGTCACATCGGGGAAATCAAAGTAAGCTATTTGGATGAAGGAGTGGCTTATCGCTGCCTTGGACGTCGAGGCGGAGGTGTTGGACTTGCGCAGGTAGAAGGAGCCACCCTCGTAACTGGAGAAAATGGAGCAAGAGACCGCAAAGCTGCTGCCTCCCTTAACCTCTATTTTGTTAGTGGGCAAGAGCATCATGGCGCCCCCTGATGGCAGGGAGATGATGGGCTGCTGTAGCTTCACTGTTGAGAAGAAGCAGAACAGAACGTTGGGTGAGCTCACACAAAATGGCTGGCGACAACAACAATGACATTGTGGAAAACAATGAAGCTGACCTGTGACTTTGAGCTCCACGGAATCCCCCACCGTGTCAATGGTTCTGGATGCGAATCTCTTTTGATAAGTACAATGATACAGGCCCCCATGGCTGAAGTTTGCCTTGGGGAAAGTGAAGGTGACAGCATCGCTATCAGAGTAACTAGTCATTTTGAAGGGGCCTGGCATCTTTTCTAACACAAACACTGCTCCTGTGTGATCGGTCATCACGGAGCATGTTAGTTCAACTTTGTCACCAAAGTTTACGTTAGGCCCCGGGCTCAGAGTTAGATGTGGCTTTGGTAATTTTCCTTCAAACAGAAAACTGTATCAATGTCGGATGTTAAACCGATAGCACACAAATGACAATCGTAATTTTCAACCAAGGGGAGTCACTCACCTAGACAGATGACACCCACATCTTCACTATGACCGCAATTATGTTCTCCAAACTCCTGATGCGCACATTGACTGAGTGCCTCCTCCTCACCGTTACAAACAACATTGTCCAGCCATATCGGGCCGCTTCCTGCTCCAAATTCCGAATTTCCAGGGGAAGAGAGGGCTTGGCCACAGCCTAGCTGCCGGCACACAACGTCGGCAGTCTTCAATTCCCATAAGTCGTTACATACCGTTCCCCATGAGTTACTGTGGAAAATCTCCAGTCGGCCAGAGCATCGGCCTCTGCCGTTCGACAACCTTAACGGTTCTGGATACGAGGATAAGATAAGATACGAAGAGAAAATGTGCACCGCATTAAATACAGATACATGCACAGATACAGATTCAGATACAGATACACAAACAATGGCACAAGGCAGGGCAGAGTGAATTATTAGCAGTTGATAAATCGCTGGTGCTTTCTGGTTTTTATCTAAGTTCACCACATCTATTTCATGGACAGAATCTCAAGGTGCAGCATAGGTGAGGAGAGTGTCCGGTTTGGGGACCTCAGAAGTTTATCCCTGCTCTTTACTGATGATGTGGTTCTGTTGCCGCCCAAGTGCATGCTGGAGGTCACGGTCTGATGTAACATCAGACCGTGACCTCTCGATTTACCGGCCCATCTACGTTCCAACCCTCACCAATGGTCAAAAGCTTTGGGTAGTGAACGAAAGAATGAGATTGTGGTCGAAATGAGTTTCCTCCACAGGGTGGCGGGGCTCAGCCTTAGAGATAGGGTTAGGAGCTCAGACATCCGGAGGGAGCTCGGAGTAGAGCCGCTGCTCCTCTGCGTAGAAAGGAGTCAGCTGCGGTGGTTCGGGATTTGATTAGGATGCCTCCTGGGCGCCTCCCCTTAGAGGTTTTCTAGGCACTTCCAACAGGGAGGAGACCCCGGGACAGACCCAGAACCCGCTGGAGGGATTATATATCTCATTTTAACCTGGGAACACCTCAGGATCTCCCAGGAGGAGCTGGAGAGTGTTGCTGGAGAGAAGGAAGTCTGGGGAGCCCTGCTTAGCCTGCTGCCACCGCGACCCGGCCCCGGATAAGCGGAAGAAAATTGATGAATGGATGGTTCAAATGAGATAAACTTGGAAAAAAACCTTCACAAAAAGCTTCACCTTGCCTCAGCGGGCTTCCGTATAATTGTGCAATAAATTAATCCATGAATTGATGACAAAAAATTACACGAAAAGTCGTCCAAACAACTTGTACTTTCCAATGTTTTGTTTTTCCACACACATAGTGTACATATATATATATATATATATACAGTATATATATACGTATATCACATTGCCTTTCAGGGCTTCTGTAATACATAAAAGGTATCTAACAAGCTAACGCCGTACCTGCACAGATAACAGCAGCATCCTGTGTGTGGCTACAGCTGGTGGAGTTGAGTCCTCTGACTGAGCACTTGAAGAGTGACGCCTCGTTGTCAAAACACAAGTCGCTGGCTTCCCATATGGGTCCGGTGCCTTGGCCAAACTGTGCGATGCCAGAGATGCTCACCGCCTTCCCACATCCCAGGAGAGTGCACACCACCTCGGCGTCGGACATGGACCAGTCTTTGCCGCACAAGGTACCCCACTGGCCTGCGTGTTGGACCTCCACTCTCCCATAACATTGACCCGTGGACGTGGGATGGACCAGGCGTGCAGGCAAACCATCTTTGGTGGCGGGCAGGTTGGAAGAAATATGAAAAGATAATGTTTATTCCACTAAGTTTCAGTCAGTTTTTCTTGGGAGTATTTTTGTGGCTATATCTAGAACCTTTCATTTTCATTTCATTTTAATGCAAAAGTACCCTGAGCAACTTTTCAGTCGGTAGGGCAGTAACGTAACACATTTGTTTTAAATGGCAGTCATCATATAATGTAACAAACTTTACTTTTACAAGTAACTTTACCCAACGGTGACCATTAGTCACTTTAAGCAGCGCTGTTTCTGTGGAGTAGCATTTCAAACTGAAACTTGTCTAATAAACTTTATCAAGTATTTTTGAGATGAAGGGAAGGTTTGGAGATGGGCTGATAATTGTTCAAAATGGACAGATCTTGGCCAGGTTCTTTCAGGATGGGCTGGACACTATCTTGAAGTAGTCAGGGATGCAGCTAGTGGGACTCATAATTATGCATTTTTTAGATATGTAATCATGTTCATGTGCAATACTCTATCATGTGCTATATTATTATTATTGTCATCTTGTCTGTCAATATTATCTAGAAGACTACCTCTCATCTCCTCTCATCATCTTGCGCAATATTCTTAATGTCATGTCCAATAATATTACACTTCAATTATGCCAAATTGTTTTCGCCGTCGGAATATCTTATCTTGCCAACATATTTGTATATTTTAACTGTACATTTGTAAATCCGTTAGTTTATTTTTATTATTCTGTTGTTTTCCATATTGTTTATTGTACTGTATTGCTATGTAACCTGCCACAAGAATTTCCTTCGGGATTAATAAAGTTCTATTCTATTCTATTCTAGCTGATCATTGAGCTGATCATTGAGATGTGCTCTTTCACAATGAACAAGGTGGCTTCCCGAGGCAGTGTTGTCGAGTCTTTGAGCTCAGACAGGAGATTCGGATCTTTTTGGAGGAGGAGCGCATGTATGATGAGGCTGCAAGCAAGTTCAGTGATGAACAATGTCTGATGAAACTGACCTATCTCAGCGATGTATTTGGAAAGCTGAATGAGTTAAATGTTCAGCTTCAAGGCAGAGACAAGCACCTACCTCACCTGGAAGACAAGATCACTGCATTCACCCGAAAGCTCGAGAAATGGGGCAGACAATTTATTATATATACTGTATATATATATTATATATTGTATATATATATTATATATTGTATATATACAACATATATACTGTATATATATAAATTAAACTTGGCCTAATTCGTTACCATTTTGTTGGGCCGATGGGGGACAGGTGGGGCTTGAAAATGTCCCCCCCCTCCAACGTGGGGAATGACAGAAAAAGTTTGAGAACCAGTGCGCTAGTGGTAGGTACCAAACGTGCGATCGCCGTCTGTGATGTGTGTCTGTGGTAACAGTTAGACAGCTCGCTGGCTTTTGTAACAGGCCTGCCACCGTACATGTATTATATAGTACAGTTGTATGAGTAATACAACACGATCGGCATGTTATTGTTGCGTATGTTGCGCAATGATATGCATTCTCCTGCCTGGTTCTACTTCCTGCATTTGTAATTGAAAGCCACAAAACAACGAAAAATATGGACATAGCTCATCGGTCAGGGTTAGGGCTAGGGTTAGTCAGCAGAAGCAGGGATGTGAAATTCCCCTTTAAAGACGCTCTATTATATAACCACGAGTGAGTGTGCTTAGCCATTCCAAGCCGTTTCTAAATTGTAAAATGTTTATTGTGACAGTGACCTCAAGTGTGAATGTCCACCTAGATTTACATTTAGGGAATTTTTGGATGCATTCTGATTCGATCAGTCCATTGGGAAGGATGCTAGACTGATCTGGTCATCTCAAACAATGACCAAAAAAACCATTACTACCAACATACAACATTCAATGTTAATTACCTAACCATTAGATAATCATTAGATTAACCTAATGAGCTACAACTATTTCCACCCCTGCTGTGAAAATGGCTGATACTAGTTTGCAGTTATTTCATTTCATAGTGTAGTATATATTGTGTACGAGGGTATATATTACTAGACACGCCTGATGTTATTATATCTTTATCCTATTATAGCTGCTATT
>PIJE02001687.1:90599-109402 GCA_002895965.2 Coryphaenoides rupestris
AAGCCCCAGCTGTCATCGCAGGCTGTTCCCCACTCGCCTTCGTGTAAGACCTCCACTCGGCCAGAGCAAGGCGTCGTCCCGTTGATCAGCCGAATCTGTTTACTGTCTATCCAGGTTAAAAAAGGGCCCAGTTACTCACAAAACGACACAAACAGTTAAATGCCAATGGCAATATATGAATAGGATAATGTTGTGTTGAAACCAACCACCCTAGAGGAGCATGGCAATGAAATGGCCAAGGTTTCCTTAGCCAGCCATGCTAAGAATGTATGCCCTTGTGGTATTAGTAAGGCACATACTAAAATGGAAAAGTGCATGCTCTACACACATTACCAATGACAAAGAAGGTAAGGGTTAACATACATGTACATTGAAGGGAGGTGGTGTTACATGTCTCCTCGGTTTCTTTGACCCCGCACTGCATGATTGACGTCTCGTTTCCCAGGCAATTCAAGTTGATTCCAATCGGTGCGCTCTGATCCCCAAAGTCGATCAAATCCGGTCCGACGAGCGGGACCCCACAGTTCAGCTCTCGACAGATCACTTCCTGCTCTTTCACGCTCATGTGACTTTTGCACACGTTCCTCCACTGGCCACCGCCGTGCCGGACCTGGACGCGGCCCGCACACCGCTGAGTCCCGTTAACCAACTTGAGGTGCTCTGAAAAAACAAACAAACAAACAAATAAAACAACAAAAAACTGTCACGCAATTGATTTATTTCTCCCTCCCAAATTCACACACTTTCAAGGGGAACCCTGTGAAAAATTGAGAAGATACTGACGCCGAACCTGAGCATATGACACCGACGTCTTTGCGGTGACCGCAGTTATGAGAACCGAAAACCCTGCGCTCGCAATCGGCGAGCGAGGCTTCTTTGCCCGTGCACCGCACCTCGTCCATCCAGATGCGGCCCTTGCCCTCGCCGTAGAAGGCGAGCTGCTTGACCTGCATGGCCGTGCCGCACTGCACCGAGTTGCACACCACCTCGGCGTTCAGCATGTTCCAGCCGTCGTCGCACACCGTGCCCCACGCCTTCTCGTGGAACACCTCCACCCGACCGGAGCAGGCCGTGGGTCCGACCAGCTGCGTCTTCACCGCATCTGGAGGGTCATCACGGTTGGTTGGTCACATGGTCTCTGCTCTTTTGTGTGGCACAGCACAATCAGGCCACTCCCCTGGCCAAAGTAGGCATGGTTTTTGGCCGCAAGGGCCGACCCGCATTTCATCTCACGGCACACGACTTGTGCCTCCTGTAAGCCCCAGCTGTCATCGCAGGCTGTTCCCCACTCGCCTTCGTGTAAGACCTCCACTCGGCCAGAGCAAGGCGTCGTCCCGTTGATCAGCTGAATCTGTTTACTGTCTATCCAGGTTAAAAAAGGGCCCAGTTACTCACAAAACGACACAAACAGTTAAATGCCAATGGCAATATATGAATAGGATAATGTTGTGTTGAAACCAACCACCCTAGAGGAGCATGGCAATGAAATGGCCAAGGTTTCCTTAGCCAGCCATGCTAAGAATGTATGCCCTTGTGGTATTAGTAAGGCACATACTAAAATGGAAAAGTGCATGCTCTACATACATTACCAATGACAAAGAAGGTAAGGGTTAACATACATGTACATTGAAGGAAGGCGGTGTTACATGTGTCCTCCGTTTTTTTGAACGCGCACTGCATGATTGACGTCTCGTTTCCCAGGCAATTCAAGTTGATTCCAATCGCTGCGCTCTGATCCCCAAAGTCGATCAAATCCGGTCCGACGAGCGGGACCCCACAGTTCAGCTCTCGACAGATCACTTCCTGCTCTTTCACGCTCATGTGACTTTTGCACGCGTTCCTCCACTGGCCACCGCCGTGCCGGACCTGGACACGGCCAGCACACCGATGAGTCCCGTTAACCAACTTGAGGTGCTCTGAAAAAAAACCAAACAAACAAATAAAACAACAAAAAACTGTCACGCAATTGATTTATTTCTCCCTCCCAAATTCACACACTTTCAAGGGGAACCCTGTGAAAAATTGAGAAGATACTGACGCCGAACCTGAGCATATGACACCGACGTCTTCGCCGTGATCGCAGTTATGAGAACCGAAATCCCTGCGCTCGCAATCGGCGAGCGAGGCTTCTTTGCCCGTGCACCGCACGTCGTCCATCCAGATGCTGCCCTTGCCCTCGCCGTAGAAGGGGAGCTGCTTGACCTGCATGGCCGTGCCGCACTGCACCGAGTTGCACACCACCTCGGCGTTCAGCATGATCCAGCCGTCGTTGCACACCGTGCCCCACACCTCCTCGTGGAACACCTCCACCCGACCGGAGCAGGCGGTGGGTCCGCCGACCAGCTGCGTCTTAACCACATCTGGAGGGTCATCGCGTTTGGTTGGTCACATGGTCTCTGCTCTTTTGTGTGGCACCATGGTCGCTGTGATTGATCATGCGTATTGATCTTACTTACCTGCAGGCAGAGGGGAATTCAGTAGACCTACAGTGGAAACAAGACCAATAATGGATTGATAATAATAATTAGGGATGCACCGATACCACTTTTTTTCAGACCGAGTACAAGGACAAGTACTTACATTTGGGTACTTGCCGATACCGAATACTGATACAAGTACTTAATAAAACCAGTTGTAATGACTTTGAAAACATGCTATTTTTTGTCGGGGGGGGTGCTCCATTAATTTGTGGTTCTGGATGGGGGGGGGGGCTCTGTTATTTTGTGGTTCTGATGGGGGGGGGGGGGGGGGTGCTCTGTAATTTGTGGTTCTGATGGGGGGGGGGGGTGCTCTGTTAATTTGTGTTCTGATGGGGGGGGGGGTGCTCCGTTAATTTGTGGTTCTGGATGGGGGGGGGGGTGCTCTGTTAATTTGTGGTTCTGGGATGGGGGGCGCGGGGTGGCCTCCGTTAATTTGTGTGCCTCTGATGGGGGGGGGGCTCCGTTAATTTAGTGGTTCTGATGGGGGGGGGGCTCCGTTAATTAGCGGTTCTGATGGGGGGGCTCTTAATTTGCGGTTCTGATGGGGGGGGGAGATCCGTTAATTTGCGGTTCTGATGGGGGGGGGTCCGTTAATTCGCGGTTCTGATGGGGGGGTGCTCCGTTAATTTGCGGTTCTGATGGGGGGGGGTGCTCCGTTAATTCGCGGTTCTGGGGGGGGGGGTGCTCCGTTAATTTGCTGTTCTGATGGGGGGGTGCTCCGTTAATTTGCGGTTCTGATGGGGGGGTGCTCCGTTAATTCGGTTCTGATGGGGGGGTGCTCCGTTAATTCGCGGTTCTGATGGGGGGGGCTCTGTTAATTCGCGGTTCTGATGGGGGGGCTCTGTTAATTCGCGGTTCTGATGGGGGGGGGGGCTCCGTTAATTCGCGGGGGCTCCCGGGCGCCAATACCGCCCCTGGAGGGTTAGCGGGGCTCCCGGGCGCCAGTGCCGCCTCTGGACGATTAGCGGCACCTGCGCTATGTTCGCGGCTGTCCGCAATCAACAATTAATCACGGCATAAAAGCCCCGGCACTCCACCCACGAGTGTCGGATCATTGTCTATGTTTTGTCTTTGTTTTGTCATCTGTTGTAATTCTACTTACAACATATCACTCGGATTTCTACCTGCCTGTTCCTCTCCTGCCTGTCTGCTCATCACCTGCCTGTCTGTTCATCTACCTGTCACCACGGTAATAAATAACATTTATTCTACCACAAAACCCCGAGTCCTGAGTCTGCGATTGGGTCCTACTGCCAACTCCCCTCACACCTTGGGCAACTCCGGAGAAGTAGAGGATCCAGCCCCTCTCCAGGAGTTTGGTTCCAGACCCGGTGCTGTGCGTGGAGGTGAGCCCAACCATATCTAGTTGGTACCGCTCCACCTCCCACACCAGCTCAGGCTCCTAGGTGACGTTCCACGTCCCTAGAACCAGTCGGCGATGATGGGGATCCGCACGCCCAGGACCCCGCTTTTGCCTACCACCCAGTATACAACGCACCCGACCCCAATGACTCTCCCTGCAGGTGGTGAGCCCACAGGGAGCTAAGAATATTACAAGGTTAACGTTGCGTTGCCAAAGTGGTATCGGTGCGGTTGTATCGGAGTAGTTTAACGAGTACGAGTACGAGTACATGAGCACAGTATCGGACCGATACCGAATACTGGTACCGGTATCGTGCATCCCTAATAATAATAATCGGATAATTATTACATTATACAATTCTTATTATTATTATTCAAACATTTTACTATAGGCCTACAATTATTGCTTCTTGCTTAGCTATTTCGTCAGAACAAACGCTTCTTTGCAACAAAAGAGGAAAGAAACTTCCTTACCAATGGCTATAGAGAGGAGAACATGGAGTCGTTTGGTCTGCATATTAGACAGTACTCAGAGTAGGGAACCTCCTGTTCATAATGAGACATAAATAGTCAGGCAGCAGTGGTGTTCATATGTATGTCAAGTCACACACTCACATTTTGACAAATTTGGCAGAACGAAGAGTGTTTTTTTACCTTCTCAGCACACCGACCAGAGGAGCTCCCAAACAGCAGAAAAACACACGATTCTCAATCGTAATGGTGTCGCACAGTCTGGAAATGGTGAAACGAAAAAAAGGAAGAGAAAAAGAGAATATCCCTGTACAGGTGACATCGATGAATGTACAAAAATGACCATTTGGACTTGGGCTGCTAACTGGATGTGTATTGACTTTTGGATCAATCATTAAAGAAGTGAAATGACAATTTTTACGCAATATTTACACGACTTGGGGAAAGTAAATGTGGACATTTGTATTCACTGTTTGTTACTTTTGGATAAAAGCATCTCCTAATTCACAAAAAGATAAACAGGCCTTCTAGTTCCTGCGAATACATCCAAAAGGTATGTTTACATGCATTTTATATACAACTTGAAGGAACGTCAAATATACTGTATATTTCAATTCAATCAAACCAATGGGGTGTTTAATTTGCAGTAGTTACAGTAGACCTATTACAATGTTGAAACCCTGGGATTAAAGTAATCTGAGTCAACTGATTCATTGTTAATTACTGATTAATCATCCACAATGGATCAACATTTTAGTGTTATTATGACTGTTACTATATACTTTTATGTTGAATATCCTTCCAGCTACCAAAAGTCGTCTCACAGAACCTGAAGGTGAAAAGATAATCATATTTTAAGTCAACAAATTGACCTATCATTTACATTTACATTTAAGGCATTTGGAGACGCTTTTGTCCAAAGCGACATAAGTACATTTGAGAGCGACACAACAATATATCGCTGACAGTAAATATGATTTGAATATAACAAGTTGCAAGCATTCATACCCCTTGCTGGTAGAAAGCAGGATAGCTAGAATAAGATGCTGTCAACCCTTTGTCAACATCCGTCCTGAACAGTAAAACAAATAGTGAAGTGATATTAGGCCAATGTAGAGGAGACTGTACCTTCAAATCCATCAACATGGCAATGAAATTCAGGACACAATGATTTAAGGCAAAGTTTTAATATAAACAGACAACAAAAAAGTATCTAGAATGGAGAATTGAGCTTCACATTAACACCACTACCGAGCACCGACTGGGTACTTAAAATCAGCCATTACACAACATATTAACACCGCGATTCGCCATTTTTTTGCGACGGCATCAGAAGACGGCACTCACACCCCAGTGCACCACACTGAGCGTGTGCAGCAGGCCCTGTGTGTAAACTTCGGCACCCATGTGACCACGGACGCGTGATAATTTAATTGGCAGGCAGAAACTCAGCAACAGGAGAGACGACTGGCTTCGATGGAAAAGTGTACCGAATAACACAAAGTGCACAGAGTTCATTTAAGAAATGTTCGTAGTGAGATTGGACCAATCCGATATATATATATATATATATATATATATACTGTATATATTTGAGCATTGTTCCCACTATGTGGAAGATCACTGAAGCTTTAGTGTTGTCTGCTCCACTTGACGCTACGCAAACAATATCGTGACCTCTTGAACCACATCTTGAATGATGGACATTGTATCGACAACAACACAGAGCAGTTCCCAATGACACACACACACACACACACACACACACACACACACACACACACACACACAGACACACACACACACACACACACACACACACACACACACACACACACACACACACAGACACACACACACACACAACTCAAGGGCGTTGCACAGCATTAGGCTTTGCTTCACATTAATATTCAACCTTATACACCAATGTCGCATGGAAGTCAGCAATGTTAAGCAGAACAACAACAACAACAACAAACAAAATAAGCTTTGCGGAATTGTGACCTGGTTGTCCACACGTAAAATAGTTAATCCTGGCAGTGTTGGGATAGAGGTTGCTGGAAGAAGAAGGCTGCATAGTATTCTGCTGTTGGTAAGTGGAGATCCCCCTTTACAGGGATCATTAACATTAGGGATAATCACCCAGTTTCGGGCATTCAGCTGTAGTCAATTGAGGTAACGACAAGGAGGAGCTTAACCCTGCATATAAGCAGAAGAAGCTAGCTAGGAACTCTGTACAATCTGTAGAAGAAGGCTGCATAGTATTCTGCTGTTGGTAAGTGGAGAAACAGAATCAGTGTTGTATTTCTGAGCTATTCTTGTAGATGAACTGGTAGAGCCATTTTCTTAAAAGCTAATCCTGTAGCAGGACTGGTAGAGGTATTGATCTTAAACTACCTGTAGCAGTGTTGGTATTTTACTTAAACTAACATTGTTAACTAACCTATTGCAGTGTTGGTTTTACTTGAAACTAATCTTGTAATAGGACTGGTAGACCCAGAACAAAGACAAGGGAGTCATTCTGTGGGAAGACCCAGAACAAAAACAAGGGAGTCATTCTGTGCGAGTCCGTCCAGGGAGTCCTACGCCTTCCCTCCTCCTGTGCTAGCCATGTGCCTACAATCCATTACAGTCTGGACATCCTACCGCGGCAGGTGTCACCGAAGACCCTCTACTCGCTGCCGCTACCCCTCCAATCTCCTCTACCCTACGATCTCAACCTACACAGGCCTTGATGTGAGAGGGGGACTCTGGAATTGCCAATCGTCGGTCAAGAAAACAGACCATTCTGGCCTACGCCGCCCTCCAGTCTCTCCACTTCCTGGCTCTCACAGACACCTGGATCACCCCGGAAAATACTGCCACTCCTACCGCCCTCTCCACGACCTACTCCTTCACACACACTCCCCGACCCTCTGGGCGAGGTGGGGGAACTGGACTCCTCATCTCGCCAAAGTGGTCATTCCAGGCCCTTCCCCTGGAACACCTGACCAGATCTGCACTTGAACTCCATGCTGTATCTGTTACCCTTCCGATCAAGCTCAACATTGCCGTGATCTACCGACCACTGGGTCCTCTTGGCGACTTCTTCGATGAGATGGATGCCCTCCTCAGCTGTTTTCCCGAAGATGGCACCCCACTTGTCGTTCTGGGTTCAGTCGATGCAAATCATGCAGGTACGGGTGCCTCAAAAACCCGAATCCTCTCCTCACTCACCTGCCCCATTCATAATATTCTTCCATCTAATATAACATTTACATTTCGCTTTTATGCAAAGCGACTTACGAGTACATTTGTTGAAAGAGACAGCAATATACTGTATATCGCTGGGGTACATAAAGATAGGAATAGAGCAGGTTTCAAGCATTCATAGTTGCAAGGGTAATAGAATGAGTTTCAAAATTGCTAGGTTGCCTGCATAATAGCTGAGATAAGAGCAGACGTGACATTCTGAGTGCTTCCTTCACTGGGTTTAGTGAAGGTGGTACTGGTCGTCTAGCCGAGCGCTCGGGCTAGGGCATGGCGTCTGACTAATGTTTGGAAGTAGGTAGGGGCAGTTCCACTGACAGCCATGAAGACCAGTACCAGTGGCTTGAATCTAATGCGAGCGAACAAAAAATGTGAAAGCATCATTCAATGCTTTATTCAAAAGTACATCACCATGAGGAAATCCACATTGGCACAGTTTATTTAAGTTTATTATCTAACGTTATCATCAGCAGTCAGATATTGAATCCAATACAAAGACATCAAAAAGCGCACAAGTATGTTATATTGGTATTGGTTTAAATCCCATGAACATTGTTAAATCAAGCCACATTCATTAGTATTACCTTATTATTCATGAATGAGAGGTTCGAGGTCTTCGGTGGTGCTTCTCTCCAGAGAGTTAGATTAGCTTAGATTAGATTCAAATGTATTGTCATTGCACAGCACAAGTACAGTACAGCGAAAAGAAGTTATTGGGTATATCACTGCTAATTTGCAAAATCTGGTGAGACGCTGGGCCTCGCGATGTGTACGCGCCGCCATCTTGGTATCACATGATCCTTGATTTATGGGACTCTTCCACCTCATCCACCTCGCCCTTGTCTTCGGTGCTTGAGCTGTTGCCGTACTCATTTGCCAGCGTGTTGTAGTCCCTAAGGAGCACAATAACACACACTTGTATTTACTTTATTTAGTGACAGTCAGTATTTAGCAAAGCGGCTTACAGTGAATTATCTCGCTTCGGGACAGACTGGGAAGACATTGGGGTTGGAACCCAGAAACTTCCGTCTGTTCGTCAAACGCCCTAACCACTACAATATCCGGCCCCGACATTAAAATGTGAAGCATTGCAAACACATCACATGATCTTCCCTTGTAAATGACTTGGACTCTCGATTGACAAATCATTTCGATCTGCTTCATCTCGGACATCTTTTTTTATTTCATCACCTTCCACTTTGTGGTCCATCTCTTTTGTCTCCAGTGTCTTCTTTTATCACTTCCCCAACTCTACTGCTGAACTGAACCATGGTGCCTAAAACAACATTAGTACAACATTAGTGTTTCTTGGTGGTCGAAGGCATTCCAGCTAGCTATATAACATTGAAGCTACATCATCATCATACAGTCAACCGATGTATAATCTTGGATCCAGCCGTCCTACTATGTATGTTACGGAGAAACTCATTTGAAACTTCTTCTCCAGAGTAGGTACACAATGACTGACAGTATCAGGCCAGAGTGTGTCATCCCAGGACAAACACAGGTTCAAGTTCAAATAAACGACAAGGGACTATTGTATGCACTACGGCTATTGCTACATAACTCACCCGACACTATGACTTGGAGTGTTTTCGAGGGCGCCGAATGGTGGACCTGTGAAGAGACATTGAGGGTGTAGACACAGGCGTAATCGCCCTGGTCTCGCTCGGTCACATCGGGGAAATCAAAGTAAGCTATTTGGATGAAGGACTGGCTTAGCGCTGCCTTGGACGTCGAGGCGGAGGTGTTGGACTTGCGCAGGTAGAAGGAGCCACCCTCGTAACTGGAGAAAATGGAACAAGAGACCGCAAAGCTGCTGCCTCCCTTAACCTCTATTTTGTTAGTGGGCAAGAGCATCATGGCGCCCCCTGATGGCAGGGAGATGATGGGCTGCTGCAGCTTCACTGTTGAGGAGAAGCAGAACAGAACTTTGGGTGAGCTCACACAAAATGGCTGGCGACAACAACAATGACATTGTGGAAAACAATGAAGCTGACCTGTGACTTTGAGCTCCACGGAATCCCCCACCGTGTCAATGGTTCTGGACGCGAATCTCTTTTGATAAGTACAATGATACAGGCCCCCATGGCTGAAGTTTGCCTTGGGGAAAGTGAAGGTGACAGCATCGCTATCAGAGTAACTAGTAATTTTGAAGGGGCCTGGCATCTTTTCTAACCCAAACACTGCTCCTATGTGATCGGTCATCACGGAGCATGTTAGTTCAACTTTGTCACCAAAGTTTACGTTAGGCCCCGGGCTCAGAGTTAGATGTGGCTTTGGTAGTTTTCCTTCAAACAGAAAACTGTATCAATGTCGGATGTTAAACCGATAGCACACAAATGACAATCGTAATTTTCAACCCGAGGGGTGTCACTCACCTAGACAGATGACACCCACATCTTCACGATGACCGCAATTATTTTCTCCAAACTCCTGATGCGCACACTGACTGAGCACCTCCTCCTCACCGTTACAAACAACATTGTCCAGCCATATCGGGCCGCTTCCTGCTCCAAATTCTGAATTTCCAGAGGAAGAGAGGGCGTGGCCACAGCCTAGCTGCCGGCACACAACGTCGGCATTATTCAATTCCCATAAGTCGTCACATACCGTTCCCCATGAGTTACTGTGGAAAATCTCCAGTCGGCCAGAGCATCGGCCTCTGCCGTTCGACAACCTTAACGGTTCTGGATACGAGGATAAGATAAGAAGAGAAAATGTGCACCGCATTAAATACAGATACATGCACAGATACAGATTCAGATACAGATACACAAACAATGGCACAAGGCAGGGCATAGTGAATTATTAGCAGTTGATAAATCGCTGGTGCTTTCTGGTTTTTATCTAAGTTCACCACATCTATTTCATGGACAGAATCTCAAGGTGCAGCATAGGTGAGGAGAGTGTCCGGTTTGGGGACCTCAGAAGTTTATCCCTGCTCTTTACTGATGATGTGGTTCTGTTGCCGCCCAAGTGCATGCTGGAGGTCACGGTCTGATGTAACATCAGACCGTGACCTCTCGATTTACCGGCCCATCTACGTTCCAACCCTCACCAATGGTCACAAGCTTTGGGTAGTGACCGAAAGAATGAGATTGCGGCCGAAATGAGTTTCCCCCACAGGGTGGCGGGGCTCAGCCTTAGAGATAGGGTTAGGAGCTCAGACATCCGGAGGGAGCTCGGAGTAGAGCCGCTGCTCCTCTGTGTAGAAAGAAGTCAGCTGCGTTGGTTCGGGATTTGATTAGGATGCCTCCTGGGCGCCTCCCCTTAGAGGTTTTCCAGGCACTTCCAACTGGGAGGAGACCTCGGGAAAGACCCAGAACCCGCTGGAGGGATTATATATCTCATTTTAACCTGGGAACACCTCAGGATCTCCCAGGAGGAGCTGGAGAGTGTTGCTGGAGAGAAGGAAGTCTGGGGAGCCCTGCTTAGCCTGCTGCCACTGCGACCCGGCCCCGGATAAGCGGAAGAAAATGGATGAATGGATGGTTCAAATGAGATAAACTTGGAAAAAAACCTTCACAAAAAGGTTCACCTTGCCTCAGCGGGCTTCCGTATAATTGTGCAATAAATTAATCCATGAATTGATGACAAAAAATTACACGAAACGTCGTCCAAACAACTTGTACTTTCCAATGTTTTGTTTTTCCACACACATAGTGTATATATATATATATATATATATATGTATATATACAGTATATACAGTATATATATATGTATATCACATTGCCTTTCAGGGCTTCTGTAATACATAAAAGCTATCTAACAAGCTAACGCCGTACCTGCACAGATAACAGCAGCATCCTGTGTGTGGCTACAGCTGGTGGAGTTGAGTCCTCTGACTGAGCACTTGAAGAGTGACGCCTCGTTGTCAAAACACAAGTCGCTGGCTTCCCATATGGGTCCGGTGCCTTGGCCAAACTGTGCGATGCCAGAGATGCTCGCCGCCTTCCCACATCCCAGGAGAGTGCACACCACCTCGGCGTCGGACATGGACCAGTCTTTGCCGCACAAGGTACCCCACTGGCCTGCGTGTTGGACCTCCACTCTCCCATAACATTGACCCGTGGACGTGGGATGGACCAGGCGTGCAGGCAAACCATCTTTGGTGGCGGGCAGGTTGGAAGAAATATGAAAAGATAATGTTTATTCCACTAAGTTTCAGTCAGTTTTTCTTGGGAGTATTTTTGTGGCTATATCTAGAACCTTTCATTTCGGTAATGCAAAAGTACCCCTGAGCAACTTTTCAGTCGTAGGGCAGTAACGTAACACATTTGTTTAAATGGCAGTCATCATATAATGTAACAAACTTTACTTTTACAAGTACTTTACCCAACGGTGACCATTAGTCACTTTAAGCAGCGCTGTTTCTGTGGAGTAGCATTTCAAACTGAAACTTGTCTAATGNCACTCGTAGCTAGGAGGAGGAGGAGCCCGGGGATCGAACCAGCAACCCTCCGGTTGCCAGTTAACTGCTCTTACCTCCTGAGCTACTCACTCCCCCGCCCCCATTGTCACTTTCAGATTGGATCCATCGCCATCCACTCAGACTAAGGGTACCGGGTTCGATCTCCAACCTGCTTCTTACGTAAAGCCATGTGCCTGAATTCACTGTGTGTCGCTTGGCATTAAAGTGGACCAAATTACTCTATTAAATTGTTAGTTGAGTTGTTTCTGTGAATGTGGTTAGCTTTAGAAAATACCATCAGTGGCGTAGTGCAGATAATGGAGCTGAGAGGCGTGGGGTTAGCGGCTTCTGTGGAGCTTCCTCTTCTGAGGCCGGTGGTTAGCGTCCGCTCCAGGCGGCGTGGTGGACGTGCTGATGTGTAAACAGACGGGTTCCTAATGCTAATGCACCGAGAAGATGTGACAGACACACCAACACAAATAGCGATTAAATCACTGTGTCCTCACTGTGTCCCTGCATCCGGAGACCGGCTGTATTTTTACATTTGGGGTTCTCAGCTCGCAACTTTTTCTGTGCCACTTGGAAAATGGACAGAAACTGCAGAGCGCAGAAGAGAATGTGGTTTTATTTTAGATAATAATAATGTGGCATTATTAATAGTACTTAGCATTGTTTAGCATATTGTATGTTCCTAGATGTTGGTAACATGCTCCGAATTGCATGTCTGCTCTTATCCCAGCTACTTATACAGGCGTATACAGCAAACTGGTTCTATTAGTCTCGTAACTATGAATGCTTGAAACCTGCCTCTGAAGGAGTAACGCGCGCGTATCTAGCTCTCATCAACTGAGTGTTCGGGATTCCTTCTCCGCCTATATGGGTATTGCAGCTTGAACCTGCTCTATTCCTTTGGTATCCGATCTTGATGCCTACCTAAGTGGCCAAATGCTTTGCTCCTGCTCTATTACTCTATCTTATCATGTACCACAGTGATATATTGCTGTCTCCTTCAACAAATGTACTCTTTGTAAGTCGCTGTGGATAAAAGCGTCTGCCAAATGCCCTAAATGTAAATGTAGATAGATAAATGTCTGCTCTGCGTGTTATCTCCTTGGTTCTCAAGGCCAAACAGAGAGAGCTCTGATAGTGTGTTGTCATATTTACCCACAACACGAAGACGGACGCAGGAGGCTGAGCTGAGACGCCTCCGCGATGCACACACCTGCGCCGTTGGGATGGACCAGGCGTGCAGGCAAACCATCTTTGGTGGCGGGCAGGTTGGAAGAAATATGAAAAGATAATGTTTATTCTACTAAGTTTCAGTCAGTTTTTCTTGGGAGTATTTTTGTGGCTATATCTAGAACCTTTCATTTCGGTAATGCAAAGTACCCTGAGCAACTTTTCAGTCGGTTAGGGCAGTACGTAACACATTTGTGTCTTAAATCGGCGCAGTTCCATCATATAATGTAACAAACTTTACTTTTTACAAAGTAACCTTTACCCAACGGTGCACCATTAGTCACTTTAAGCAGCGCTGTTCTGTGGAGTAGCATTCAAACTGAAACTTGTCAATAATTGTTTCCCTCGACAACTTTATCAAGTATTTTTGAGATGAGGGAAGTTTGGAGATGGGCTGATTATTGTTCAAAATGGACAGATCTTGGCCAGGTTCTTTCAGGATGGGCTGGACACTATCTTGAAGTAGTCAGGGATGCAAGCTAGTGGACTCATAATTATGCATTTTTTAGATATGTAATTCATGTTCATGTGCAATACTCTATCATGTGCTATATTATTATTATTGTCATCTTGTCTATAAATATTATCTAGAAGACTACCTCTCATCTCCTCTCATCATCATGTGCATATTCTTAATGTCATGTCCAATAATATTACACTTCAATTATGCCAAATAGGTTTTCGCCGTCGGAATATCTTATCTTGCCAAACATATTTGTATATTTTAACTGTACATTTGTAAATCCGTTAGTTTATTTTTATTATTCTGTTGTTTCCATATTGTTTGATTGTACTGTATTGCCATGTAACCTGCCACAAGAATTTCCTTCGGGATTAATAAGTTCTATTCTATATTATAAGGGAGCATACAATGATACAATAATGCATACAATAATAAGTATAAGAGTTATCTACCCTGCGCAGTGAACTCCAGCAACTGTGGTGGCTATTGCAAGTCGAGGAACCAACAGTCAGTTGACATTGGTTCCAGTGAGTGCTCACGTCCACTGCAACTCACCTCTTCGATCAGCACTTTACATTGCCCCGGCCAAAGAAGCCAGTCTCAGGGATCTTCTGGGCCTTACCACATTGGAGATTCTTACACACCACTTCGGCGCTGAGCATATCCCAGGAGTCATTGCATACGGTTCCCCATTGGCCATTGCGGTACACCTCAACCCTTCCGGTGCATCTATTAGAGCCATTGGCTAACCTCATGTTACCTGTTGGATTGGGACAAAGTGGTTACAATATATGAAATGGTAACGTGATGGGCATAGTTTCCCGACCGCCGAGACGTCCTGAAGAGTTCTGACCTGAACAAACCACCGTTGCCTCTGCAGCATGATCCCGGCTGGTCATGGCATATCCACTCAGGGAGCATTGGCTAATGGAGCTTTCTCCGCCGTTACACTTGGCGGTGTACCCTGTCACCTGGCTGGCCTGTCCGAAATCGGGCGATGTCGAGGTCACCATGGGTTCTCCACATTGCATCTCTTTGCACACGACAAGGGCTTCATTGAGCCCCAGTTACGGTTAAACACTGGGGCCCAGTGTCCTCCTGGAAGATCTCCAGTCTTGCCGGAGCAGTGGTTGCTCCCGTTGAGCATTCGGATGGTCGCTGCAGAACACAGCATGGGAGAATCAGCATCTCAATCGCAGAACAGACTGAGGTTGCATTCGTTATATAGATGGTTATAGAGAATTAAATCAAGGGGGGGGGGGGGGGCGTTGGTGGGGGTGGAACACAGAGTTGTGGTTCATGCATTTGAATCCATTCCGGGTTTGATCCCCAATGTCCCCAGCCTACCTGGCGCCTTTGAGCAAGACACAGCGCGAACCGCTCCCTGTTCTTTATTGGCATGTGCTCTATCTGGTTTGCGTTGGATAAGACAGTCCACTAGATGATCGAACAGTAATCAGTAATAACAGGAAATGGCACTCGAAGCGGGCCGGACACTTACTTGAACACTGCACTCCAGCATCTTCTGAGTGGCCACAGTTGCTCTCACCGAATAATGTGTGTTTGCATTGCATGACAGACGTCTCGTTGCCTAAGCACTCCAAGTCGTCTAACCAGATGGTTCCGGTGCCTTGGCCATAGAAGGCTCCAGTTTTGGCGTATAAGGGTGACCCACAGTCCATCTCTCTGCACACGACCATTGCATCCGGGATGCCCCACAAATCATCGCAGACAGTTCCCCATTGGCCGTCGTGTTGGACCTCCACCCTCCCTGAGCATCGATCCGTGCCATTGATCAGTTTGAGTTGTTCACCTGCAAGTGACACACAAATACATGATACTTCGCTCCCAGTGGCATAAATATAGACAATGCAGGCAGTACAGGTTGGAGGCCCTATGTTTTACCTGTGCAGGAAACAGCCACCTCTTCACATGTCCCCGAGTTCAACTGAAGCTGGCAGGCGGCGATGGAGCTCTCGCTACCCACGCAGCTGGTCGTGTAAGCCTTTTGAGCCGTACTCACGCCATAGTTTGACCTCACGGCATTTGGATCCGGCTTGCCGCAATGTAACTCACGGCACACCAGTGATTCCTCCCGACTTCCCCAGTTGCTGTTCCTACAAATCTTCCCCCACTGCCCTTTGTGCCGCACCTCCAGTCTACCACTGCAGCGTTGACTGCCATTCACAAGATTGACGTTCTCTGAAGAGGGTAGAAAACAGGGAGAATTATATTCAATATGCACCGCTGTATGAAAAGTTGGCTTTTTTGTCAGTAAGCGTCACTGTACATTGCCATGCAGGTTAATGAAGCAGCACAGACAACTGCCAGGAATTGCCAGCTATCAATGGCAGTTTTACAAGCCTGAGAAACTTGACAGTTGACCCTTCACAGCCCCTAGTCCAGGGGAGGCTCTCACATGTATATGAAATGATGTAAGCTATACAAACACGAATCAGGATTCCAAGGGAGATTTTGACTCACCAATGCTCCAGAGCTGTCAACTTTGTCTCAAAGACACTAACTCAATCTGGTATTGTACATGTAAAAAGGGTATCTGGTCAACAGGCTATCTGGTGACAATGTGCACATTGTTACCAGGTGGCCCTTTTTACATGTACAAGCCTGAAAGATTTTCTGCGTCTCACTTGTGTCTTGATTATACATGATCATACATCTACTCAATGCTTGTTGTGTGTCAGACTTAACTTTTTCAACACTGACACATTTATTGAAAACAAAATGAGACCCCCTCTTAATCAGTGAGTGAACATAGCGTTCCCATTTGAATTGGGGGCTGAATCAAGAATAAATGTGATCACCTGAACATATGACACCGGCGTCTTCGAGATGACTGCAGTCATTGGGAAAGCCTGCATGTGGGCATTCTTTCAGTGACATCTCATGACCTTTGCACCCGACATCGTCCAGCACAATCAGGCCACTCCCCTGGCCAAAGTAGGCAAGGTTTTTGGCCGCAAGGGCCGACCCGCATTTCATCTCACGGCACACGACTTGTGCCTCCTGTAAGCCCCATCTGTCATCGCAGGCTGTTCCCCACTTGCCTTCGTGTAAGACCTCCACTCGGCCAGAGCAAGGCGTCGTCCCGTTCATCAGCTGAATCTGTTTACTGTCTATCCAGGTTAAAAAAGGGCCCAGTTACTCACAAAACGACACACACAGTTAAATGCCAATGGCAATATATGAATAAGATAATGTTGTGTTGAAACCAACCACCCTAGAGGAGCATGGCAATGAAATGGCCAAGGTTTTCTTAGCCAGCCATGCTAAGAATGTATGCCCTTGTGATATTAGTAAGGCACATACTAAAATGGAAAAGTGCATGCTCTACACACATTACCAATGACAAAGAAGGTAAGGGTTAACATACATGTACATTGAAGGGAGGCGGTGTCACATGTCTCCTCCGTTTCTTTGACCGCGCACTGCATGATTGACGTCTCGTTTCCCAGGCAATTCAAGTTGATTCCAATCGGTGCGCTCTGATCCCCAAAGTCGATCAAATCCGGTCCGACGAGCGGGACCCCACAGTCTCGACAGATCACTTCCTGCTCTTTCACGCTCATGTGACTTTTGCACACGTTCCTCCACTGGCCAGCGCCGTGCCGGACCTGGACGCGGCCCGCACACCGCTGAGTCCCGTTAACCAACTTGAGGTGCTCTGAAAAAACAAACAAACAAAACAAAAAAAGTGTGGAGGTGTCCCTGAGCAAGACACCACCTAACCCTAAGTCCTCCTGACGTGTTGGTTGTTACCTTGCATGGTTGACACCGCCGTCGGTGTATGAATGAGTGAATGTGAGGCAATACTGTAAAGCGCTTTGGATAAAAGCGATATATAAATGCAATCCATTTACCATTTTCAATGGACCCTCCCCACACAAACGCACACACACACTCCCAAGGCTATATAGCCCATGGTTTTGAAGGTAAAAGCTCTCCCTGCTGTACGTGTGTATGTGTGATTTCCTGCATTATCAGTGTGAGCAAGAGGAACCGCCAGGTTAATGAATACAACAGGGGTCGGTTTTCCCTGAAGAACTCTGGCATCAGCCTGAAGGAACAGGTATTCACTGAGACATCTCAACTCAGCTCCTGACGTCCCACTATCACCTGGGACTCAGTAACCGAGCTACTGCCACCCAACAGTCGGGACATTACTGTAACATATGCCCTGTGAATAGTGAACGCGAATATATCTTACCTATATTGTTTCTCTATTCAGCTTATACACTGTACATTTATTATTCTATTGTTTTCATTCTTATGTTGTTGGTATTTTTGAGCAACCTTTGGCATAAGAGATTCTATCAAAAAGTTCTATCACAAAGTTCGATCTTATCTTATCTTATCTTATGAACAAATTACATTTAGCAGACATGTATTCAATGCTTACACATGAGACAACTGGATTAAACTATGCAATCACCATTCGTCTTTATTCACCTCTGGATACCTAGACTGGGATGTAATGTTGTGTTGACGTTAATCTATAGTGTTCTGGAACATTCTGTTTCTATAGAAAGTAGCTTTCCCCAAAGTAGGTCTCTTTCACAACACTGTGAAATGCCTGCGTTGTGGGTGAGCAGGGGTAACACTGCTCACGTAATGCTCACCCGGGACACAACCAGGGTTGGCTGGGCTCCACGCAATTCTGAATGGAGGGAATGTTGCATAAAGACTCCTCTCTCAGCTTTGGTTTGTTTTGTTTTCATTTTTTGAATCATTCATTCACCACTGTGTGAATAAGACTGCAGGAGATTTATTGAGATCGATCCGGAAGGAGTATCATCCAGCACATGCCTTCAAGCGGCTCCTGGCATAATATATAACACACCAATGTAAATATTAATACATAAATACAATGAATTATAAAATGTGATATTTTAATTGGTAATTATGAGTAAGAGTGAGCCAATGAGAAAGTAAGTGAGTGAGTAAACGAAAAATCGAAACTCCTACGCATGCAAGAAAAATAAAAATAAAAACAAAACCCCAGTGGCATTTTAATCTGCCACACAAACACAAAACACACACACACACACACACACACACACACACACACACACACACACACACACACACACACACACACACACAC